>NNCF01126653.1:470540-538761 GCA_002313205.1 Laupala kohalensis | reverse complement strand
TTCGGAATGCGTAACACAATTTGCTTAATTGGGAATTAAGATTGTCAACGTGACAATTCCATTTGAGGTTGTCTTGAATATGGAGACCTAAGAATTTTGTATTCGTAACAGTTTTTAATTGTGTTCCGCTTAAAGAAAGACAAACCTAGTTGCAAATAATATTCCTGTTTCTCACAGGGAGGAAATAACTGACATAACATTTGATTTTCCCAAGAATTGTTGAAAGGTCTAAGCTGACATTCTGGAGAAAGCATGCCAAATTTCAAATATACTAATGCGCAGTTAACAGCTTTCTAGTGTTTCTACAATGTTTCCCAATAAATATTGTTTTCCATATGATTTCAGATAGTGTAAGTGATATTAATTCTACTCATACTTTATCACGCTGTTGTTACACTACTCTAGATGCAGATTAAATTCCTATTATCATGCATATTGTTTTTTATCCTTTTTATTTAGAATATTTTATTTCTAACTACATACAACCTTGGCACGGATGCATACTTTATCTCTACAGTCCTTGTCTGTTTTTTTTGGCCCTTTTCCTCCAGGCTGTACGATTTTCCGTACACAGGAATGACATTAAATACTTTTGTTATTATTAATCGCAAATTTTTACAGCACAAAATACCTGGGATTCATTTTGGAATAATAATTTAATAAAAGTACATATTTATTAAATTTCTTTTATAAGTATTAAATCCACCACTGCCTTTAGGTCCTTGATCAGAATTGATGGAATGGTTCCTTGCTTGTTTCCGGAGAATAATTTAGTTAATATCCTACACAAGGCAATGCACAGTTTGAAACTGTTTTTTTAATAATAAACGTTATTTATATACTATAGTTCAGACTATAGATACTTTTCTTAAATCAAATGCTCATTAGCCTATTCCAAAATAGTCTTCCATTAGGTCTCAAACAAAACAATTTATTTAAAAATGACTGATAAAAGTAGACTCCTCAGAATATTGCACTATTGGTAATTTGTCAATCAATTTATGAACAAATGCTCTCTTATCTCCATGATATCAAGAAAGGGTACTTAAAAAAAATGAAATATGGACATAATTTTTCCCCTATATCCCATCTTATTTTAAAAATAAACTCCAAACATAAACTTATGTTTTTTTACCTTTGTAACGTTGTTCACTTTTTAAATTCTTCTGAAACGAAGAAAGAGAAAAACTAGGAAGCATTTTTTTTGCAGGAGATTGTTCATCATCAGAGTCATGGTCTTCTCTCACTCTTTTACGATTTTTCATCTTCCTAATTCCTTCCATTAGTCACACAGGATTTAAAGAAAATAATGAATAGGAAAAATATAAAAGAGGAATCACATCGATATTTAATAACTTTTGGCCACTTTTATGTAACTAATATTTAACAATACATCCTCAAAAAAACAACCTTAATGATATACTTCTGCACTTAATAATAAAGAGGCTACTTCACATAACCTCATTCGATCATTCACATTTCCCATAGTCCATGCTTTCCCATGCGGTCACCGGAGCACGCAGCAGTCGCACAACAGCGCCGTATCGAGAGTAATCTGTCGATTATAATATCGAATATGGATATCGATGTTTCTCGTTCGATTTGAAAAAGAGTTCGATTGTTCTTTTGATATCTCTTGAAAATTTGGGAAATATTTTTTTAAGAAAGGAGAGAAAAAAATAGATAAAGTCATGATATAGACGTGGATGGTAAGGTGTATATTTAGAGATATATCACGATTTTGCCATAATTTCCGGAATTGCGTTTTCCTAAAAAATCGTTCTTGTGGCCTAATGTCAAAAATCCACAGAATTTTTGAAAATATTTTGCGCCATTTCGCGTAAACTGTTCATCTGAGAGAAAAACTTTCGGGCCAATTTAACATTATGGTCCTCTCCTAATCTTTTTCTTAGTATATCCTTCCGCGAGTTCTGCTACCTCCACCATCGCCTCCATCTTCACACTTAAACAGATTTTCTTAAAACGGAATCGCCGGGACTAACAAACCTAACATCGTCGACTGTGACCGAACAATTGTTTATAATTGTTCATGTTCATTATAATTATCATACCCTAACATACTAATATAAACGGTGGCGGAGAAAAGAAAATAGAGTGGAACAATATTTCTTTATAACTACCGTAAAATGAAGAGCGAAGAATACAACTTATAGTTTTGGAACCACAATAATATTTGTAGTAATATGGCATCTATGATTTGTTCGAACCCTGATAGGACCATATTCTTATATTTTGCCAAACTTTCAGAAGTGTGTGGTGGTATATTTTGTTTACATTTTTTATGTTATATTTTTTCTCAAAATGTGTGTATTAAACATAAAACCAAAACAAACCTCACTTTTTTGGCTTTTGGTATATTTAATGAAAAATTGCACTTTTATATTTTTGTTATTTTTCTAACTTTCTCAAAACAATTGTATAAAGCGTAATCAGCATCACCCACAACACGAAAGAGCAAAAAAATAAGTGTTTCTTCCAAACTTTCCAAGTAGACTCTGTTTAGAGCTCTGAATGACTGAATGAGATGTTTGAAGCGACTACACACTATTACTTTTCATCATTCACATAAGAATGCAAAATGGTTCTTTTTGCTGATGACACTAATTTACTATGTAAATACGCCAACGCTCAAAACGTTTTGTCTAACCTTTCGACTTGGTTCCATGCAACCGTCTCATTGTCAACATTGACAAAACAGAGACACGTCATTTCACAATAGTATCACAACATTTTTACCCCAGGTTTCTCTTTCTTTAAACGGAACACAATTAAAAACTGTTACGAATACAAAATTCTTAGGTCTCCATATTCAAGACAACCTCAAATGGAATTGTCACGTTGACAATCTTAATTCCCAATTAAGCAAATTGTGTTACGCATTCCGAAACTTAGTTAACGCAGTTAGTCCACGTATTTCCCGTTGCGTATATTTTGCAAACGTTTACTCCCATTTACGTTACGGCATTACCTTCTGGAGTAATTCCGGTCAGAGTATTCAAACTTTCAGAATTCAGAAGAGGATGGATCGGATAATTTGTAAATCTCACCCCCGAAACTCCTCTAAACCTTTATTCAAGGAATTAAATATCTTAACACTTCCCTGCATTTATATTTACGAAACTGTCGTATTTGTTAAGACCGAATTACTGAAGTACCACCCTTACTTCATACGAAACAGTCTCGTTCACGAATACAATACTCGCAATAGTAATAATATTCATCGGCCTAGAGTGTCAACCAGTCTTTGCCAAAAAGGACCGCATCATTCGGGAATCGTTCTATATAATTCCCTGTCCAAGAAGATAAAAGGTATTGTGAAATTGAATATCTTCAAATCCGCGGTTAAAAACTACCTCCTGCACCAGTGCTTCTACTTTGTAAAATAATTTATTGATTTTAAAGTTAAATCCGTCTTGTACTTTATCACGCCATTACTGTATCACTTTTTAAGTAACTTATAACAATTTCAAAAACTATTTTCTTGCATGATTGTTGTGTCTTATGGCTCATATTAATTTAGTTTTATGTGTACTCATTTGGCACGGTTGTGTACATTAATTCTGTAGCCCCATCCTGGCCCGGGTTTTTCTCCGTTTTTCCTTCGGGTAGAGGCGGATTTCTTATACAGGTTCTCTAGGCTTTGTCTAGGGGCATGTTTATTGTAACACTAAATCGTGAATTTAGTGTTATTTCAATTCTTATGATTTTTAAACACTATACTCAGAATAATCTATAGTTTGATAATAATTTGTACATGTAATTTTTTTGCGTTAAATCACAAACATATTGACATTCTATTAGTATTATAACTCGTAGTTAACTTTTCATCTTATCTAGGAATTTTTGCTGACATTTTTGAATCTACCTCTGCCTTAGGGCCCTTGATTGGAATTGATGGGATGGTCCCTTGCTCGCTTCCGGAGAGTAAATTAGTTTTTAGTCCTCCACGTGGTCATACGCAGTTTATACTGTTTTTTTGACAATACATTTATTTATTTATTAGGAAGGGTAAAAAATTATTGACAAGAACAAACTCATGCCTTACTATGATGTATGGTACAGGAATGTTGTGCAAATCATGTTTTAGGGTGAACTGGTAACATGTTGGCCCATCTGGTATTACGATTACATATTTTGAATTACAAATTTTTAAATTAATTTTTTAAAGTTAGATTCATGATTGCATTACAAAAATGAAATACACAGATTTTATTTTCAGTGGATGTTACCAGTTATTATTATTAATTTTTTATTTCTTTTGATTGTCCACATAGATTCCTTATGATTACTGGTTAGGAAACTGAGAAAATTTGTACAGTTTAATGTTGCCTGTTTTAATCCTGGATTAGTACTTAGTAGACATTCTTAGAGACCTGGTAACCTAGTTCTGTTGTTTTTACATCTGTGGTTTGGCAATAATAGGGTACAGATTACTATATATTGGTAAATTAAAGAGAGGTCCTGAAAATTTAACATTGAAAATATTACTAAATGTTTAATTATCAAATTTTGCCTGGAGGAGAATTGGTAAAACTGCAATGGATTAATCACATTAAACGGTACAAGAAAAAAAGGTCACATTCTTTCCTTCAATAAATCAGTGGGATAGTGGCATTTGAGAAGTCTATTGTTGTAAGTCATTAAGATGTTATGAATAATTGCAGATTCTATGGCCATGAATAGTTCATTGTGAACGTTTGTTTGCTTAGTATAGAAATTGGAGAGTGCAATTGATCTTGATTGTTGTTTAATTCATTGTTCAATCTGCATGAAATAAATATTAAAATAATGAAAATAAAATATTATTAGAAATTTTTAGAACAAGTCTTAGAAAAAGAAAATTAAACATATGAACCTAAACCCTTCAGGAAAAAATATTCTTTTTTTCAGGAAGGGCCATGGCCCCCATAATCCTCTTCATGGATTCTTCTTCTACTACTGTGTTATGGCTATTTCACACTAGCGAACTACATATTCATAGTATGTCGTAAATGTAATGATGTTTGAATGGGACCATTCACACTTACTTAACATGGTATTGCACCACTTATCATTGTGAGCTATTTTTAAGATATACTGCAAACACATTGCTTGATCGATTGATACTATGCCAGTGTGAAGTAACCTTTAATTTTACCACTGGTCCAAGAAAGTCAGTTTTAATTTTTAATTTCTACTTACAGCTACTGAAGTTAGCATGGTGTATACTTGCCATAACTAACTGTAATAATGAATGCTAATTCAAATATTGGTAAGTGATAGTTAAATTACTGAAGAATGTTTAGGTTGTTTGTATGGTTTATAATAGTGTACATATTTTAATATTTTTATATCAATTTAGTCATTGAGTTACTTGATGTCTACTTTAAAAGTTATTGAGTGTGATAGACCTANGGAAGTGAGATAAAAACTTGGATGAAGGGGGCAAGAGATGAGGGTTTATATTCTACTAAGGGTGAAAATTTATATTCTACCTCAGGCTCCCTAAATCCCATTGTTTGCAGTTGTAAAACAAAAAATTATATCCTATTTTTTCACTTCAAAATGTATTTTTTTATTCTTATGTAATTCCACATAGTGAATTTTTCCTACCATAATAAATTAAAATATGTTTTTCACATTCCAGAAACTCTTGAAAACAATGCTAATACTTTAAAACTAAAAATTAATTATTTAACATATCCCAACCAAAAGGAACGAACATATTTAGTGAAGGTAAATGTAAAAAAACATATAATTTATTACAGCATAATTTTATTTTGCATACTGTTTTTCAATAAAATATCCATCCTTTAATTTCTTTTAGACACTGCCCTCTTTTAGTTGGGTTAGCAGGGAATGACGACTACAATGGCTCAAGGTAAATGAGCTGTCCCAAAACTCTCTAAAACAAACCCTGAAATTGAATATAATTTACCATAATATTCACTATAAACTGTTATTTATAAGCAAAATATTTACGGACATTAAAAGAAAAAGTAAACAAAAAGTTTAAAATAGGCACTGCAAGTCCTGGAAGCATAGGCTAATATATGGACTATGAAGACCCCCTTCAGATTGTTTCACTGACTACTGGTTCCATTTTGGTTCTTCATATATGTGTAGTACCTTTTCAAACATTTCCATATTACTTATTTATCAGATTTGTAATTGATGTTCCTTTAGCAAAATTAAAGTCATGTTATAGAGAAATAAATAACATTGATGCAGAATAGATTTTAAATTTTTATTATAATATTTTATTTTAGTAACTTATGATGTTTTTCTTTCATTAATATTTTGGAACACATTTTAATAATAGGTCAACTTCTTTTTATACATACAGTTTTTTTTCCATATTGCTGTAAAGAAACCTGCTTTTTATTGTATCAGATATGGTAAGCTATAGATCTTACATCCAATTTACATAATCTTATTTACAGGTACCTACAATATTGGCAATTAACATACTTTACATCATTTGTCTTTTCATTTTCGTAGGTGCTGCCACCTTTATTATTACATGGCAAATATTCCAAGAAAATTCTTGATTAGTATGTGCCTGCAATGTTATACATCTTATTTACAATTTGTTTCCAGATTCTAAAATAATAAATTACATTACCTCATAGGTTTTTTAAATTTTGTGCAAGTTACAGTTATTTGACTCTTCTTTCTTTTTGATTTGATATGTTCTTACTGAATTTTAATTATTTTATAGTACTAATCCTTGATTGATATGTCATTAGTTTCTTACTTCAGAAATGTTCTTCTAATATATTTCTCATCTTCCTCATGAATGCATTATAGAGAAACTTTCTTTTCTATTATAATTATTGTATGTAATAGAGCTCATCAATTATATTTAAATCCAGTAACTTGCAATTGTTAGCATGATTATGACATTTTTAGCATATATGAGGAAACAGTTGTAAATAAGGTAAAGCTGAACTACTCATAACAAATGTGTTAAAATCATATCATCAAACTCCAAGGATCAACTCCCACAATTCACAGTAACTTGACACTTTGATATGAGCATGACTAAAGCTTATTCTCTCATGATTCTTTGACTGAAATATATTTATAAACATTGCATTTTAGTGTAGGTTTCCAGGGTAATTTGCTATAGCACATTTTACAAGTTTTATATCATTACTAAGTTCATATGGAAGTATTTTTCACCATTGAAATGGTTAAAGATGATTTTCTGGTTTTCATTAAAAGGTGGAACTTATAAATAATAATAACCAATTATAAAATTTATCAAAATGTGGTGTCTGTAGCCATCACTCACTTAAATAGGAGAGAACACAAACTTTTTAGGCCAACTCAATCTTCTTGCTTGCCAATATTTTTATATTGTCCTATCAATAATTGAACTAAAAGTAAACATTTGTAGTAGTTTCCTAGTACATTTGAGGCACAGCAGAGTTACTGAATGTCTTATTTCATCCTTTATACAATTAATCAACATTTAAACTGTCATGTAGTCTCATACAGAAGTTCATTAATATTTATAAATTAACATATTTGACTTGCGTTTTAGTTGCAGCACCTGGCTGTGGTATTAACCCATACATTCAGGTTAATGTTTCACATTTATGCATATATAACTAGTCTTAAGAACACAAATTGCACATCTACACTCTCAATTTTCACAATATTCACAATTTATGCACACACATACACTAAACCACCTCTTCAATTCATTCTAGTCAAATTCTTTGCACTGTGTTATTTGTAGTTCCAACTTTTGCTTAAAAAACATACTTTGCACATAGTGCAAGAAAACATTTAAAGAAGTCTTCATTTAGTGTTAGTGATAACACTGAACCTGTGTTATCAAAATCAAACATCATTGTCATGACAGAATTGTATGAGAGTTCTATCATTTCCTAATCGTTGCAACATTTCCAATGGTTTCTTGGATACTTTAATTTTATCTATGCATCCTTTGAAACCAATATAATATGGTGCTGGGAGTCCAGAAGGCAATGTGGGAGCTCCACCTGTAGGCATGAAAAATGAGTGGTTTTTAGATTTTCTGCGCTTACACTTGTGGACTAACACTTCCCTCTCTATAATGCTAATCTATCATTCACTGAAGCATTCCTTATAATTACAGAATATAACAATATAACAGTTGGATTATAAATAAGATATTTTGAGAAATTAGCTGTTTTAGACTTGAGCTTAAGGTTAACATAGTTATTGTTTAATTTATCCGAGTTCTTTTGTTTAGTTCTCTATTCCATATGATGGGATATATCCATAATAATATTCAAATATTTTGTATCAAATTAACTATCATATTATTTATCACACACTATTAAAGTGCTCATCTAAAGAATCTTCTCCCTTTTTATATTTGAACTCAATATTATTTGCTGATATATTAAAAAACTGCAATATGTAATAGACTATATTACTAATGAAGTCTTTTTCTTCCAAATACTTTACCTATCCAGAGACGCCCATTTGTATTGAGCACTGTTGCCCCTGTGTGTGCTAAACATCGAACAGGACTTTCTCCATCCACTTGGATGTAACCATGGCGTTTACGTCGATGCACCACCACTGTGTGCCATGAGCCATCACTCACATGTACCTGACAGAAACAATAACTTCATTTAACTGAACATTGATTCTAAAATAAATATTCCTTTGCAAGGTGTTATGGACTTGATCACTGTGGACACATCTGGATAAATTTGTGGATACAGTTGAATACATTGTGATATAATAATTGATATATTGTGGATATAGTTTATATATATTGATATAAGAAATTTCATTACCTTCGATTTGGCAAGTAAAATATTTTGTTGCTTTCCCAGGTTGAAACTCAATTCAAGGTATCCATTAACCAATGCAATTGATAGATAATCACTTTGTAGTGTTTTTCCTTTGTTTATCCATAGTAAGAGTCCATTTGGTTCTGATGTACGAAATATTATTTCGTATCTGTTAGTACGCTCACCTTTTCTCCTATAATAACAATAGAAGATTGAGTTAATAATAATAGGTTTTTCTGATGTTATGCTAATAAGTGGGAATTATTTTTAAGTATCTCATGTTATAGTTTTTATTCCATAAAAAATGTATATTGAATACCCCTTATTGAAGAAGTCTATATCATCTTCATCATACATGTCACCTTCTCCATCAATTTCATACTCATTATAAATCTCATCATCTTCTTCTTCCTCATCTTCCTCACTTTCATCTATACCTTCAGTATCTATGTCTAATTCTGAGTTAGTCTCATTATTAGATGAAGAGGCATTAGAGCTAAATAAAATTGTTAGTAGGGTTAATATGAGGAGTAATCTAAGAAAATTTGCTAGGAGTGCAAAGAAGCTTGGAAAGTGATTAAAAGAGAATATACTCAATTTATTTTTTTAATAACTTACCTCTTTTCAACTTTATTAGCATACTGATAGAAAGTTTCTCCAGTGAAGCGAATTGGCCTCTCCATGTCAACAATGTCAATAGCTACAAAAGAAATGTACATATCAAATAAACTCTTTATTTTACTTAACTTTGAATTCTAAACATTACAAACTCTTCACCAGGGCCACAGAGAGATTTTCGGGGATCTGGGTCAGACTTTGAATTTGCGACCCCATCCCCCATCCCCCTTCTTTAAACTATTCCCACCTTTCACCCATTAAGATACTTTATGAAATAAGTGAATAAGAAAATATTTAAGTAAAGTACTGTTTTTTTTGTCACAGAAACAAATCAAAGCATTTTTTAGTTACTTCAATTTAACTAGTGAGGAAATAATTAATCAACAATTATTTATCGCTAGTTAACTATCAACTATAATTCACCATTGTAAGGCCCTTCTTGTGAGCCAAAAAACACAATCTAATTATCTTTTCACAGTGACAAATCTTCAGTTCATATTGACCTGGCATTAAAAATATGTTATTCATGTTCTCTAGAAACCCCAATTTTTGCCTCCTGTCTCTTGGTGCCACTGCTCTTTATAATTTGCCATGAAAGCAAAGTCAATCTCACATCTCTACTGGAAAAAATCCTTTTTTCTGATACTCAATTGATAGACTAAAATAATTATGTTAATTTCATTATTTTTCTTGATTGCAGATAATCTACAATTCAATACCATACTCACATTTTTTTTCTCCATAGTATGTTTAAATTATATATTTTTTGTTTTAAATGAAATTTGCTTTTAATGATGTAATTATCTTTGAAATCATCAAAGAATTTAAATCAGAAGATATTTGAGTGCAGAACAAATTAAACAAATTTTTACTGAAACTCTTTGCATACCAAAAGCCACACTTATCAACTGACTACATATTCCTACTGAGTTGACTGCAAATTAACAGAGAGTTTATTGAAAAATTGTGAATGAAGGGGTCAAGGCATAAATAGAAAAAGGCCATTTTCTAGAGACTATTTTTTCATTGAATTACCTCTTTTTCTTTTTCCATTAACTTTTTGTAATAATTTAGCTTGTGCTTTTGTACAAGAAAAATACATGTAATCGATGTAATGTGATTCATTGCATAGAATCCCATTATTTTTTTAAAATTATTTATTGATGGACATATCCCTTTTATGCCATGTCTCCAGGAAATATTTGAGTAGTACTTACATTCTTCACAATGCTTCCCTCCATATTTGAGAGGACATTTGCAAGCATATAGATTTAAAAGAGGCTGACATATTCCTCCATTGAGACATGGATTAGAAGCAGGTTCAGGAGGACAAGGAAGTCCCTTGTAACGAGATATACCATTTGAGCGCGGAGTTCCTATTGAAGTAGGTTTTTCTCCAAGGTTATCCAAGGTATGGCCATTCACAATAAGTCTTTGTATTGCTCCATCTAATCCTCTTGTGATTGCCGCATCTCTGTTTGTCTCTGTCAATATACTGTAAATACACAAAAAATATTAGTAAAGGAAATTTGTTCTTTCTTTAAGTTGATCCTTCTTAAATTACATACAGAACTCCTCCAATAAAGAATGGTAATTCCAAGTTCAATTCAGTCAGGGATGGTCCTGAGGAACCTTTTGTTATAATTCCTTCATCTAATTGTAATGTGCCCTCTCGATTGAGTCGAGTTACTTTTAGAACATGCCATTGTCCTATGACAATCTCATTTTCTGATCTGAAAATAAAGGAACATTCATGTTCAAGAATATGAGAATGAATATGAGTTCATGTTGTATGAGAACAGACAACATTCATACAAAATTTCTTCTCAAGGGTCCCATATAACAAAAAAATGTTAATTGGGAAAATGTACAGTGTGAGAAATTATTGTAGATAACGAAAGGGAAACTATATACGAGACAAAGAATCATGAAATGCAGGAACATGAAAGTAAAGTGAAGTGATACTGCACAGTCACTAGGACTCATTAATATCTTACAAATTCAAAGAATCAAACTGATAGGAGTCACAAATTTATTTTTATAACTCTTAATTTTTAATGAATGGATTCATTTGGATGATTAACTCTTAATTAAAAAAATAGATTCTCTTACCTCCATGTATTGAATAATTAAAATTTTATCTAGTAATGATAAGAGTAAAATAAAATCATTCATAACATTGATTCAAGTTAGAAAAGTCACACTTACGTTATGTTTGCAACACCACTCCCTAAATCAAATAGAAATTGTATGTGGCCATTCACAATATTCAATGAAATAAAGTCCCCTTTGCCATTAGGTAGTTGCCCATTATATATCAAAACACCATCTTTTGAGCGAGATAAAAACCAAACTTCAAGTGAGAAGGCACGACTAACACCTTCCAAACGAGGAAATTCAATGAAGGAATTACCAGAGAAATCAGGCACAAAAATCTCATGGAGTTCTGCATCCACTGTAAACAAATCAGAAAGAATTCAAGGAAAATGAAGTAAAGATGCTTTATTGAGATAATCATTTCCTCTATTGAAACGCATTAATTAGGGAAAGAATATAACAAAAAATCCTACAATCTTGACAAAATTTTCCTTTTCTTCCTGGAGCACATTTACACATAAATCCTCCTTGTGGGAGGGATTCACAAGTGGATCCAAATGTACATGGATTAGATAAGCAGGGATTTACTCTACTTTCACAAGTATTACCTAAAAAACAGACAAGTTCAAATAAATCATTTCAGTGTATATTTTAAGATTTGTCTGAAGATGCAAAATATTGAACATATGGAAGTCATACCAGTAAAGTGTTCTGTACATGCACATCTGAAATGCTCAGAATCAATAGCATGACAAGTTCCTCCATGATGACAAGGCATACTTGAACATGGATTCTCACCACATTCATGCACACCAAATGTTTCTTCAACCAATGTATCAAGACCTTCATGCAATTCCACTAGGCGTCGCCCAACTTTTAATTTTCTAATGCAACCCATAAGTCCAGTTGTTGTGCCCAGGTTTTCAAAGACTCTGAAAGTAAAATGAACATTAGTACTTTTCCTCTGTCAAAACTTATAGGATAATATTTCTTTCTATTTACTTAGAAACATTTGTTGGGATGTATCCAATAAAGGCATCTTCAGCCAAGTCAAGAGCTTTGAGCGTTCCTTGAGATTGTCCTGCAACATCTTCAAAATCATCTAATTTTAACATTCCATCTCGATGATATCGCTTGATTATGACTCGATGAAACTTTTTCATTTCTACTTTCTCTAGAGATGTTATTACCACAGGTCCATTTCCTAAGTTGTAACGAAATTCTACAAACCTGTAAGAAACAAATTATTATTTAGCGATTATTATTATCTATCAAAGATGTGTACATTAAGATAAATATTAAGCTAAATTTACTTGCACTTGTATACTTACCCACTGACTATTGCGAGAGATACAAAATCACCAGTCCCATCTGCCTTTTGTTGATTATACAAAATTATTCCATCATTAGCATAAGTCTTGAACTCTACTTCTAAACTTAACTTGTTGTAAGCTTTAAGGCGCTTTAGACGGACATATGATTTTCCATCAAATGCAGGAATATCATATGCTAAAAGACAAAAAATAGCTAAACAATTAAATCATAAAATAATTTATTGCCATAATGAACATTTTATTTAACTGTTTTGAAGACTATTAAATGCATAGGTTGACAAATGAACAAAATATAAGCTAGGTAGCTAATTGAGAATGGATTGAGAAGAGAAGCTTATCTTGCTTAGAAACATCTCTTTACTTGATGAGATAACACAAATTCTAATACTACAAATTGTAAAAAGCTTCTTTTTATGTTATTGAATATTAAAGAAATATGAAGCAGTAGAAGAAATATTTTTACCTCTTTCAATCATAGGACTATCACACGTTAGTCCACCCCAAGCAGGAGGACATTCACAGTGAAAACCACCCCTGGGAAGATCATGGCATACACCACCTTGATGACAAGGTTGAGAATTGCAGGCATGGAAATTGGCTGATTTGGAATAACAAAATTTGTTATTTGTTGCTACACATATGGAAAGTTAAATAATAGAACTTAGGGAGGTGATAAACATGAGATGAGAAGATTTTATAAAACAAGGATTTTCTTTTAAAAAAGTATTTTTTTCACTAAATTTTCACAAAATACACAAGTGCAGTTAACTTTCAAATCAGCTGGTTTAACCAATCTTATGAAATAATTCTCATGACATGAGAGATCTCTGAAAATTCACGTTTATCAAATTGTTTCAGTTAACTAAGCAAATATTTTAAAGTTACATTTAATGGTTTTAACATCAAGATTATTTCTAAAATTATCTTAATGGAAGATAGAAATCTCTTAGATTACGGTGAACCTCACCGCCAGGTAACAGATTAATCATGTTACGTCGAATGAAAATGGGAGACGGGACTGGGATGGCGAACGGGATGGCGCAGTTGGTAGGCGCATGAGCGCGTAGAGCTCAAGGTCCCGGGTTCGAATCCCGGTCCCGTCTCCCATTTTCATTCGACGTAACATGATTAATCTGTTACCTGGCGGTGAGGTTCACCGTAATCTAAGAGATTTCTATGTTTGTGAACCAGAAATGGAAAATAATACCCAAATCAAGTACTTCCTAAGGGAGTCGCCTCAGATGAGGAATCTAGTCTCTACGAGACCACCTCAGAGGTCTTTGGGTTTCACAAGTTGAATGAGAATGGTAGACGGGCCCGAGAGGCGAACGGGATGGCGCAGTCGGTAGGCGCATGAGCGCGTAGAGGTCAAGGTCCCGGGTTCGAATCCCGGTCCCGTCTCCCATTTTCATTCGACGTAACATGATTCATCTTAATGGAAGAGTTGAGCCCATACTGGATCATTCTCTTAATTTTTTTTTCTTTTATAACCATTGATGGAATTTAGGAAGTCAGTTATGTGAACAAAATTATGTTTTCCAATTATTTATTTCAATTTACCTATCTTCTTTTCCAGTTTATAGGATTACCAGTTTTTAGGATATGTTAATTCATATTACCACAGGTCCATTTCCTAAGTTGTAATGAAAATTCCATGAAAACATTTGGAATTTTTGGGCAAACAATTTGTCGTTAACAAAGGGTGTCATTATTTTAACCCCACTTTCTCTATTTTTTTTAGATTGTCATAACACAATATATTTAATTATAATGTACTCGCATATCAACAAACTTCTTTACTTTTATTACATTATTTGTGGTAAAATACTAACCTAAACATTCCTGACGATCAGAAGTTTCTACAAAACCATCAGGACAGATACATGCTCCCCCAATACATTGACTATTCCTCACTCCACAGTCCATATCCGTAGTACACAAGTCTCCCAATAGAGCAGTAACAACTCGTATGGTTGCTGGGGTTGGACGGTAACCCGATGCATAGTATATATCTGAAAGAAAGTTATTTGTCAGTGAAAATGGCTTTATAAATTTCCTGAATGTTTCAGTGACTGAGAGTATTTTCTCTGCATTCCATATGATTAAATTCAGCATTTCTTGGATAAATCTCATACCTGATCAAGAATTGGATATTATTTTGGATTATTACAAAATTATTTCATTTTTATTTGTCATTGATTAAAACTATTGACATGTCCATGAAAATAAAACTCTTGAATGAAGCAGCTACTCTACTGCCCACTTTTGTTTTGTAAATAGATTTTTTTGATGTTCTGATAATTCTAAATATCTGATATGATTATAATAATAATTTTNATATAAATATAAATATAAATATAAATATAAATATAAATATAAATATAAATATAAATATAAATATAAATATAAATATAAATATAAATATAAATATAAATATAAATATAAATATAAATATAAATATAAATATAAATATAAATATAAATATAAATATAAATATAAATATAAATATAAATATAAATATAAATATAAATATAAATATAAATATAAATATAAATATAAATATAAATATAAATATAAATATAAATATAAATATAAATATAAATATAAATATAAATATAAATATAAATATAAATATAAATATAAATATAAATATAAATATAAATATAAATATAAATATAAATATAAATATAAATATAAATATAAATATAAATATAAATATAAATATAAATATAAATATAAATATAAATATAAATATAAATATAAATATAAATATAAATATAAATATAAATATAAATATAAATATAAATATAAATATAAATATAAATATAAATATAAATATAAATATAAATATAAATATAAATATAAATATAAATATAAATATAAATATAAATATAAATATAAATATAAATATAAATATAAATATAAATATAAATATAAATATAAATATAAATATAAATATAAATATAAATATAAATATAAATATAAATATAAATATAAATATAAATATAAATATAAATATAAATATAAATATAAATATAAATATAAATATAAATATAAATATAAATATAAATATAAATATAAATATAAATATAAATATAAATATAAATATAAATATAAATATAAATATAAATATAAATATAAATATAAATATAAATATAAATATAAATATAAATATAAATATAAATATAAATATAAATATAAATATAAATATAAATATAAATATAAATATAAATATAAATATAAATATAAATATAAATATAAATATAAATATAAATATAAATATAAATATAAATATAAATATAAATATAAATATAAATATAAATATAAATATAAATATAAATATAAATATAAATATAAATATAAATATAAATATAAATATAAATATAAATATAAATATAAATATAAATATAAATATAAATATAAATATAAATATAAATATAAATATAAATATAAATATAAATATAAATATAAATATAAATATAAATATAAATATAAATATAAATATAAATATAAATATAAATATAAATATAAATATAAATATAAATATAAATATAAATATAAATATAAATATAAATATAAATATAAATATAAATATAAATATAAATATAAATATAAATATAAATATAAATATAAATATAAATATAAATATAAATATAAATATAAATATAAATATAAATATAAATATAAATATAAATATAAATATAAAAATAAAAATAAAAATAAAATAGTGATCTATTATAGAATTATGTATAAAATGAATTATTTGATTGTGTTTCAGGCAATATACCATTAGCATTGTTGCGCTCAGCTCCAAAATGATGAAGTGATGCAGATGTTAAGCTATTTGTTTCATCTTGATTATGACTGTTGTAGTAGAAGCGATTGCTTGGTCGGTCAGGTAAAAGATGTCTTGTAGACTTGTACAATGGTGAACTAACATCTTCAGGCTCTGTATATCGATGAGCTGTAGAACGCTTAATGGGCCATTCTGTTCCAGCAAACATTTCTTCTGCAGAATAACAAAAATTAAATTCAATGAAAAGAAAGATATTTGCCACAAATCTTTCATACTGAAATTTTCATAAATACCTTTACATGCTCCTAATGCTTGAACAACTATGTCCTTTTGATAACGACAAGCAAATAATTTCAACTGACATTCAGAACTATATGTTTGACCATCATTCCCACATACAACCTAGAAGTGAAATAAAATACATCAAAATGAGTGTATTTTTTGTACAACAGCTCATTTTGCTTTACATTCAGAATGTTAATACTTTGAATAATGCTTATTGAATTTATGTATCTTTTGACTCTACCTCTAAAAGTTTTCACTCTTACAAACCTGCATATGACTTGAGTCTTCTGAACAAGTTGATCTACAGACACATTCTGCTAATCCTCCATGTTCTTCACAAGTAGCTCCAAAATAACAAGTGAGTTCAGTGCAAGATGTGGGAACAGGAGTTGTAGAATCTACTACAGAAATGGTGATATTGCAATTATATAGTAATGCACTTTTTAATCTGTTTTTAATTCTAAGATATTGCTTCAGCAAAAGAAAATAATTTTACTTCAAAAAGTTAAAATAATTCCTCCTCTTAAGAGACTACTGATTATTTACAGTTACTGCAGTTTCATGCAGTGGTGGCGATTGGGAATAAAAAGTGGGGGTGGGGGGTAAATAAAATATTGACAAATTGTATTTACATGACATTTTCTACATATTTCCACTAAGTATGACATTATTTAATAATGAAATAAATCAAAGAAAAGACAATTGATGATTACCACATCAAGGATGGTGTAATTTTTTTTATAATTTCCAGTTTTAGGTGGTTAAAATAAAATCTTTATCTTTCCTTAAAAAAGTCTCCCCTAATCGCCACCATTGGTTTCATGATTATGTAACAGAAAAGGCAATGTATAAGATAAGAAACTGCACATGCTGAAAAAGCATTTATTTTTTGGTTATTTAACTTAAACTTTGAGATTCAGTGGTTAATAAAAGATTTTGTGATAATGGTTTTTGTATTCTCAAAAATGTACAATTATTTATGTTATTTGAAGTAAAATTTTATTCAGTGATATAGTGGTAAAGAATTACCAGTAGTACAGCCATTTTGTCCCAATTTCTTGTTATGTTCGGTACATATTGTGCACTTTTGACCCTGTATACCTGGTTTACAAACACATCTTCCTGTCATTTGTTCACAATCATCCCTGACTGATCCAAATTTTGAACAACCACAAGCTGTAATATTAATATTCTGTTAAGATATTTATCGTGTAATACATCTATATATATAATATTTATAATGTAATACTATGTAGATTATAAAGAACCTGGGATAATGAATGCAATTGCAAAATCACTAATCCCACATTTTAAAAATACTTTCTTTAAATTTTACTACATTAACAGAAAAATTGTAGCACAAAATATACAACTTAAACAAACATAATAAAAATGGATAAAAGAATATAGAAGTCCTAAAAAATAAAGTCCACTAGAGTACCTGAGTTACAAACATAGCCATGTCCATTTTTTGCCCGATGAGTGAGAGCTTTTTTATTAAAATATTTTTGTGCTCCAGCTAAGTTTGTTAGAAATGTGTTACAAAAGCAGTCATCTTTTTTAGTGCCAGAGAACTAAACTCTTATGTGATCACATGAACTGTTAATATTGCTGAAATAATCTGGGGTAAGAAATTCTTTGCTCTGGTTCTATTTAAGCTACTGTTAATATTGCATTAGTGTTTGAATTTATCAGTAGTGTATTAATAGTTATGAATTAGAGATATCATGTTTAGTGTAACAGTAGAGAAAAACCATCAATAACAACAATATCAGATACCTAATAAAGAAGTTCAAGTAACTGAACTGCTGGATTGTGAACGTTTTGATATAGGTAGATATGATGTTAAAGAATTGATGATGATTTCAATCCAATAAATGAAAACCATCTATGCTCCTTGCATTTCTTTTGAGTTGTTATGTGTCATACCGTAAGTTTGTTTTTCTATGTTCTTATTTTTTTCCTCTCAATAAAAAGACAATTTCACCAAATATGTGAGTGATTTTCATGTGTTTTATTTTCTATTTTTAATTATCTTTAAATCTTATTAAATTTTATATAAATCAGTGTTTCAATCTGTAATAAATACTCTCTAATTTTAGTTAACAAAATGGAGAAAAATAATCTTTTTCTTGACCAACTCTAAACCCAGGTTAGAAACTTATCTGTTTTGAACCTTTAATGTCTAATAATTTGTTAAACTTCTGGATAAAAATACCATGGAGTTGGATTGATAAAAATAATAGAGTTGCTACAGTAAAAAAATATGTTCCAGTCTTGTGTGTATAATTACGAATTTTTTCTTGATACTGGAAAAATTGGTTGAACTGAAAAGACCATATTTGTATCTTGGTTGCTCATATGTACTCTTTCAGAACATCATGTTCAATAATCAGAGTGTTGAAAAATCATAAGAATTGAAATAACACTAAATTCATGATTTATTGTGATCATGGAAATTGATCATGAAAAAGATCATGGAAAATGATTTGTTGAAACTCAGAATTTTATGTATCTATGATTATACTCACGTATACATCCTTGATGACCCTCTGATATTTTAGGTAGTCCCCAATATCCTGGTTCACAGCGATCACATTTAGGACCACCTACTCCTGGTTTACATGAGCATTGTTGGGTTAACGGATCACATGTTCCCGAGTATGAACCTAAAAGATAACGGAGTATTTGGTATCATTAAATAAAATATTAATGGAAGAAACATAAATCTCTCCTCGCCTCCTATGGCACTATCATAGTTATGTCCTCTTTTGTTGAAAGATTATCCATTTTAATTATCTTAAAGCAACTTTAAAGAATAAGAGTATCTTTGATATATTTAATTTTAATTTTTGAAGTCTTGGAAATTACATATTCTTTCAGATTATTTAAAATTTCTAATCTATTTCAGAATTAGAATTGTTGTACAAGGGGGTGTACTTTTTGGGTAGCTGCTCTTTAGGGAAAAATTAACTTTATTCACATTACTAACATTCTGTGGTTACTTTCAAGAGGTTTCTAATGAATACTATTGAAGAGTGACAAACAACACAAGGAAAGCTATACCTAGTTTGTTGCATCCACATTGTGAAGGGCAACCTGCATTGTCTGCTCCTAAAGCTGGAGTTTTACCATCAGGACAGCAGCCAAACCAAGAGTCCTCACAGTTCTTAAGGTTGGAGTTCTCTGCTAAATAAATAAATAAATAAATAAATAAATAAGTTAATTAATTGTCAAAAAACTAGTAACCAACTGCTCAAGGTCACAAGATGGACAATAAATCAATTCTGGGAACTAGAAAGGGACTAAGCCGTACATTCTGATGAAGGGTCCTATGGCAGAGGCAATTTCTGTGCCCTAAGACAAAATCATGACATGTGTCCCCCTACAATATTTGTTAAGAATTTAAAGAGTTAATTTAAAAGAATAATTATTTAAGAAATATGTACCGTAATCAAATCTTTATTATCCTGAAAATGTTCCCAATAAATTGTTACAATGAAGATAACTCAAATTTTGAGATTAATAATATTAATTTAATTTATAGGCATCACCCTAGTGGGTCAATAGTGGGAAATCTACTAAATGTAATTTATAGGCATCACCCTAGTGGGTCAATAGTGGGAAATACTAAGTGTGTGTGTGTGTGTGTGTATGTGTATATATATTCAAAATATTCTTATATATTTTGAACAGTGTCTAAGAACTGATGACAAATATCAATAGATACAATTTTATTCACATTACTAACATTCTGTGGTTACTTTCAAGAGGTTTCTAATGAATACTATTGAAGAGTGACAAACAACACAAGGAAAGCTATACCTAGTTTGTTGCATCCACATTGTGAAGGGCAACCTGCATTGTCTGCTCCTAAAGCTNGTATAAGAGACAGGGTTGGAGTAAAATTGTATCTATTGATATTTGTCATCAGTTCTTAGACACTGTTTAAAATATTTAAGAATGTGTGTGTGTGTATATGTATATTTTGCTTATCTCCAGAATACCTTACCTTTCTTACAGCACCTTGCAAAATGTGGTGTTTGATGACAATATGATTCTGGTGGACAGTCTTGACGACCAGGTCCACTACCACAATCATATTCTCGACCCGAGGTTGAATCAACTATTGGAGATTCTCCATTGCACGGCTTAACTTCCATACCTAGAAAGTAATATTATTAGGCAGGGTTGTTCTTCAATGTCATGGTATTCTTTCCCCATTCTCTGGGGGAATGCTAAATTGTTAGGGACATGATGGTGAGGGATCATAACTTAAGACATAATGATGTATGGCTTTGTTATGTAAGTAGTGCAAAAAGCTAAAACAACAAAAATAAAAAAGGGAAACTATAAATTAAATATAAGTGAGATAATAATTGTAAATGTCATTTTTAATCTAAACCTTATCCATTAAAAAGAGCTTAATGAAGTAAAGTATTAAATTTCTAAAGGATTTTAATTGAGGCTGATTGTCATCAAGAGTAAAAAAAAAGAGTTATTTTTAAATCAAGCTCTAAAAAGTTAGAATGTTAGTGTGAAGTTTAAGCAATAATTTGTCTTTTTTCCATTTTTTAGTGGAAAGCTAATTAAGTAAAGAATTTGTAATGAAATGAGTGTAGTCCAATTAAAAGATCAATTAATACTTTATAGGAACAAAATACTTCTATAGACTTCTCATGTCTTTTACTAATTCGCAATTGTCTTAAAATTTGTGACTCAACATTTATTGAGAGAAGCGGGGAAAAGTGCGGGAAAAAATTATTTATTGTTGTTTGTTTTAAGATTTGGATCGTATGTTGCTGTCACGAAAATATGAGATGGTATTTTCCTTCCTGATGCCCGATCCTTCACGAAGTACCTGTATCCTCTGAACCGCAATCCTCGTGAAGTATACGCCGCGTTACATAACTCCCGCTCTCGCCCCACTGCTACTAGCCAACCTGTAAACTATGGCTGCGTCTGCTAATAGGGAGGGATGATTGTACTTTTCATGAAAACGGCTTCACCGCACCGACTTGCGACGTACATTATCCTTCGTCGGTGTCGGGGAAATCCGGAAGGTGTGCGGCGCATTAGTGGACTCTTCGCTCTGAATGAAAAATGGTTTCAGAATAGCGTTTATTTTCCTCTCTTTCACCTCCGCGCACTCCCTTTCGACTCGGCAGCCAGAGCGGGAGTTATGCTGCGAGGGTTATATCCCTACTCCCGCACCTTCGCACAGCTCCAGTGGCCGGAGCCTGAGCTCCTCTTGGCGTTGGCACCCTTCCATCTTCATGGCACAAAGCGAAGGGTACAGGCGCAGATCGGAAG
This sequence comes from Laupala kohalensis, assembly GCA_002313205.1. Lineage (NCBI taxonomy): Eukaryota > Metazoa > Arthropoda > Insecta > Orthoptera > Trigonidiidae > Laupala > Laupala kohalensis. The sequence goes on along the minus strand of NNCF01126653.1, from coordinate 516,520 downwards.
CGCACACAGCCTTGGTGTCGGCACCGACCGCCGCCGCCACTGAGCAGTCGAAGAGACACGAGCAACGCGGGAAGTTGTCAGGACCCAGTTCGCAAGTGGCGTCAAAGTCGCATCGAATGTCGCGACAGGCCTCGCGCTCCGCTGCGCTGCCGAGACCGCCACTTCCACCGCCGCCCACGCCGTTGGGATGGTGGACCCCGACGGCGGTGACCACGTGCCCTGTTCCTCCTTTACCACCACCGTGGATTGAGGACACGTGCGGCCGCGTGGTGGCTATGGCCACACCAACGCGAGGAGGGTCCACCAGAATGCCCTTCTGGAGGGAGGGAGGGGTGGCCGTAGCTGCAGGGAGGAATGTTAGTGTGTTAGTGCCCTTCGGGAAGGTCAGAAAGAAGTTAAAACAAAACATATTCAATGTTATTTAGGTTATTTCAAACTGTTGGAGGAAGAAAATACTTGAGCGAGGATCTTCAGGATTTTGCCGCACAAACCGTGACAAACTCACCAATGATTCTATTATAATTAGACTATAAGTCATTATGAACACTTATTTCTGTCAATAATACCTTTATTTAAGATACCCTTATTAAACTATCTCTATTTAAGTTTTAATAATCGTTATATTAGAGCTGTGACGGTTCTAGAAGTTTACAGAAAGTTGATAAGTCAAATTATAGTATGTTTAGTTTTATAGGATTGGCAGTTTCATCTCCCAAATTAATAATACCTCAATGTTCTAGAAAAAAATCTTTAAAAACTAAAAAAATATTGATACAGTAAAATAAAATTATTGAAGTTGTAAAATGTAATTATGTGAGTTAAAATATTAAATTGAGCAACAATACATATCAAGAATGGGAACGTAATACAAAGTCAATGGCGGATCCAGGCGAGGGAAGAATGCGATAATCGCCTCTTCCTACCTCAGACTGAAACTGCAATATTTAAAGTTTTTTTTCACGTTTAAAAGTTATTTTTAATACTAGACGTTTTTCCTCCTAATAGAATAAATAGAAGATTTGCAGTGCTGGAATTTCGCTACGGTGGGGTGCGTTGGCCCATTCGCGGGAGCACATTCGCTTTCCCTCCCTCAATGAAATTCTAGATCTGCCACAGTGCAAAGTAGGTATTGAGACAAATTTAGAAAATATAATTAATGTAATGTAGCTAAAGAAATTTTTCCGATTTTAAACTATATTATTTTCGTGTAAAAAATATGAGACTTATTCAAGTGTTTTTCAAAATTAATTAAATGAAGAAATACGTTAAGTATAAGCACATGCCGACGGAAATTGATTTTCTATATAGATCAATAGAAACAAAGAATTAAAAAATTACAACTTTGCATGTTAATTGAACAATTGTTAGGACTCGCCAACGCTTAGGTCATTAGAGCCCTAAATTTAAAATAATTGTGGATACATTTAAGAAATGTTTGTGTAAATATAAGACCGTTTAAATACTCTGTAACTGATTACTGATGAACGAATTAGAATCATGGCATTAATTAGGGAAATAAAGATGAATCCTTACTTTCTTTTAAGTTTCCCGAAATATGTAAATAATAATAAAGTTTTCGATGACCAAATCCACATTTATTTTAAAGAACTAGGAGAAACTTTGTTTACTATTATAAACATTCAACACGCTAAGCAGTTGTTGTGTTTTCTGTTTGAGACAAGATTGTTTAACATGTCGAATATGAAACTTAAATCCTGATTAAAACGAGTACGTCTAATTAAATTGGAACGAGATCACTTCCTTATGCGTAATACGAGAACTGACTAGAATTAAAAGTGGTCTGAGTACTCACTGAGTGGCGCGCCCTGTCGTTCGCGACAGTCGCCGAAGAAGATGATCTTGAGTGGTGGCATGCCAGGTGGCTGAAGACAACTGGCGCGCTGTAGCTCGCACTCATTTGCATATGTTTGTTCATTGGAGGCGCACACGGGCTCCGCAAAGCTCGGATCTGTTTCGCTGTTACCCGCTGAACAGTTTGTTGGGCACACGCACACGCCCGCCTCACACCGAGCGCCGTACTTACACTTCACGTCACGGCACAAATCTGCGAGACATAAATGACAATTATTATAAAATAAATTGCTTGTCAAAAGAGCGGTTACAGCTGCTTATGAGCACGTGGAGAACAATAAATTAATTTACTCTCCGGAAGTAAGCAAGGGACCATCCCATCAATTCCGATCAAGAGCCCTAAGGTAGATGCGGATTTATTTCTGAGCCTCCCTATAGAGATATATAGAGAATAATACTACGAGATAAGGATGAAACTATTTACCTTCATGTTATAATGTCAAAAGAATACCAACACATTTGTATTTTATAGAGCAAAAAAGTATTTTAACAAATAGAAACTATCAAATCTAGAAATTAGGAAAATATTGTTTATAACTCGTAAATATTGTTTATTACTCGTTAGAAACAATTACAATTACTCTTAATAATTGCAATGGTATGAATGAGAATGACGCCCCTTGGCCAGAGCCTAGAGAACCCATATAGAAAATCCGCTTCTATCCGATGGAAAACTGGAGAAATCTCCATCTCACATTGGATTAATTAAAGGAACTTTTTCTCTTGCCGCATCCGTTCTCTACAACATACATTAAAAAGAATAATTCAGTGAGGTTATATTTGCTTCTGAAAGTCAGGAGTGCTCGGTTTATTATCATTTCTTTTATGGCCAAAGAGCGACATGCTGACCACATCTCCTCCTTCTAGTGCCGAGGTCAAGTAATTGCGGAATTCTACCCTCCACGAACCCCTTGGACACCTTCCGAACCAGTTCAGGGATAGTTTGACTTTTATTTTACTTCCATCGTGATTACCATCTTACAATTTTTATTGCAGTTTTACGTCGAAAACATGTACCTATATGTAATTATACTGCGTAAAAGAATTAAGCAAAGCAAAGTGGGATCAAATGTATTTCCTAGAGGTAAAAGTACATAATTAAGAAACCCATGAATTAATAACCCAGTGTATTTGCCATGAGCGACATTTGCGAGGATGAAAAATTGTTGAGACAATCAAGTATATCCGAAAGGGAGGGTATTCTCAAGAAGCTGTACAAGGTATCAAAATCTCTTTTCATTTTCCAGTATTGGGGTTTATCAGATGCCACATAACTTAGTTCACTATATTTGTATACTTCTTTAAACTATTTTTAATTTTGAAATAAAAAAATCGAGAGGAATTCTATGACAGAATTGGAGACTTTTTTGATATCAAAAGCATTATTTTTTAACCGTTCTTGGAATTTTGACAAAATACTTTTGACATCTAGTTTAACAACATTTGTCAAAAAAAAGTCACGAAATACGAGACCTGGGCTTAGGCCTCATTACGTTTTGTTAAGGACGTAGTGGCTATTTTTTTCTAGATTTCCTAGTTAGGTTGAAAGAGTAACGATATTTTAGTTTATAATTATAAGTTTTATTTAACTGCAAATGATTAGATCCTGCCCAGCGGTAGAATGTAAAGAAATACAATAAAGTATGCAAAAATGTGTATTACACAGAACTGAAATAAAAATTGTTAAATAAATAATTAAACTAATATTAAAATATTAGATATACAAATATGCGACCATAAAACAACTAAAACATTAATCTATTTAATAATTATTATTTGTACATTTTATGATTGATGACCCAGACACCCGATTCACCCCTTCAGTGCACCACACTTCACTTCACATTTCCCTTCCCTCCCTTTTTAACTCACGCAATTCCCTCTTATCATTTTACTGCACTGCCACTATCCTCACATCTACACTAACGCATCCCTTCTTCCAAAACTTGCCTAACCCTGTGAATAGATGTAGAGCTCAAAATCTTTTCCACAACCGAAGCAGGTATTAAATTCCAGTCTCTAATCGTTCTATTGAGAAATTAAAATTTTCCAGCGTCGGTGTTTTGTTTCCTAGTTCTAAATTTTAAAATGTGATCTTCTTTACCTATCCCAGAACTATGTTGCAATTTTTCCGTTATATATAGGTTCATTTCTATACGCTTTGTATAAACTGACGAGCCTAGATCTTAGTCTTCGATTTTCTAAAGACTGCAAAACTACGCAATCATTTAAATTCGATCTACAATAAATAAATTTCAGTACTTTTTTCTGTATTCTTTCGAGGTCTTGTATTTGTTCACTCCGATAAGGATCCCAACATGCGGTCACGTATTCCACCAAAGGTCTGACGTGAGAAATGTAAGCGAGTTTTCGTGTTTCAAGTTTTACGTCTTTTAACTGAATGCATGACGAAATAAAGTGTTCTCAAGGTTTTCCGCGCAGTATGTCTATAGCTATTCTAAGGTCATCTCAAATCTTGTCTAAAAAATTATTCATAAGTATTTACATCATGAATTTTCTGGAATGATATCCGATTGGATTTTATATGATAGTGGTTCTCTATGAATACACTTTGTAAAGCTCATTGCATTGTATTTCCTAGTATTTATTTTCATTTTATTTTCTTCAGCCAAATTGCTTATAGAATTTGCATCTTGTATTAATAGCTGCACCATCCATCCCTCCAATTCTATACATGATGCAATCGTTAGCAAATAAGCGCACCTTACTGTTAATTTTCAAACGAATGTAGTTTACAAACGCTATGAATAAAAACGGTCCAAAACGCTTCCTTGGAGAACACCACATGTTACTTTGCCCTTCCTCGAAAACTTATTTCATTTTTTTTTATCTTTCAAGAGCAATTATGTAAGTACTCCCTAATCCACATCAAAACTATTTTGTTTATTCCTGACGCAGAAAGCTTTTTACGTGATAGATCGATGCACTAAAACGAACACTTCAGAGAAATCTATTATCGCATTTATTTTTTGCCCATTATCGATAGGATCTGCTATTTACCGACAAAAAGAAATAATTTCACTTTCACATGTGTCCCCTCCTAAAACTGCGTTGTCCTTCGTACGGCCACCCTGATTTATTCCATTCCTCAATCATATATTCCACTATTATATATTCCATTTGTTTACATACTACCGAAGTTGAACACTGTATAATTCAACACATTAGTTTTCTTTCCTGATTGATATATTGGTAATACAATGGCTCTTTTTCCAATAACTAGGAACCGAGCTACTATTCATTGATATCTGAAGTAACCCTTTTTATAACAGATCATAGATTCTCCTCCTATTTTGAGAATTTCTACGGGTATATTATTGGGCCCGGTTGATTTTCCGTCTTTCGTTTGTTTCAATATATTGATTTTACGTTTTATTTATTTATTCTATGCTTTCTCAAGTAGCGATAAAAATTTTGTCCATTATTTTGGAAAAATATCGCAGTGGGACTCAAACCTTAGCAACCACCTTATGATCACCCAGCCGTCACCTTATCCCCATTCACAATTATAATTACAAACTATAATTATATAACAAAATTATACATCGGAGTACATCAAAAACTGAAGTCGAAAGCTCCATTAAAAATCGAAGGTGTTTTAAATGAGCCTTAATTCTTATTATTGCTTAAATTTCCATTTTGCAATTCATAATGAGGATATACTTTTGTTGTGTAAAACTAATAATTAGCACCAAATTTTAATTCTTAAAATTATTGTAAATCATCCATTATTCAACGCCTTTACAAATTCACTGTAGTAAAGTGACAGATCACAATAGATTTACAATTTGAATTCTTTTCTACGGTATTCAGGAATTCATTTCTCCGTTACTCTGTCCATTTTTTTCTCGTTAATGTGACATATCGTCACAAATTTAATTAGGTTACATACCAATGTTCCAATATTATTGGATGCCAACGTAGTGCTGAAAACAGTCATGTTTAGGTTTTCATTATCCGAACATGTAATTTCGAGTTGTCTTTGTAATTACCCTTTAATTAAAAAATATCGTTCGATGTGCATCGTAATCTATTCGCTGATTTACATTTTTGGTGAAATTCCTAAACACCTCGCGTTTTAAACATGTGGACGATAAAATAATATTTAAATTTCAATTGATCGAAAATGAATGTATTATTTGCGAAGAATTGAATATAATTTGAGATCATAATTTAATTGTGATATTAATATGGCATTATTTACATAGCATTATTAAGATAAATATATGAAATAAATCGTTACCAGCATATTACGTTGATTAAACATTGTCATCTTAAAATACAATTTCTAAAGATCGAGTGTGTCGTTGAGTAAGTAACTGTTTTGAATTATTCAGCGATTGAGTTTTTTTAAATTCATAAACTTGGATTATCCCTTTCCGTTTTGATTCATGAATTCATTTCTGAATTATATTGGGAACCAAATCTTCACCCCCATGCATTAGTACATCTACGAAACTTGAAATATAGGCTCTTCTCCATTCACAGATCTTGAAATGAGGGTACATTTCTGTACGTGAAAGAATATGAGTGATAACTCACCGCAGTCACCCTTGTATGCCACTTCGATGTACTGCTTGGCGCGACAGGCGGCCACGCGCATTTCGCACTCGCTGCGGTAAGTGTTGCTATCGGAACCGCAGACGGGCTGTGGGTTGGTCTCGAGGCAAGGACCTGGACATACGCACCGTGGGCCGCCACCACTCCCACCATCGCTGTCGCAGACGCTGTAGTTCTCACACTTGTGCGACTCACAACCGTCTGCAATGAGACATATGCGATGCTTTAATACGATGTGAGACTTAAAGATTTTATGATGCATTCGTGTGTTGTAAATGTGGAAAAGTTGCTGGGAACAGAATTGTGGTGCATATTGCGTTATTATATTAAAACAATATCATTGATATGGAAGGACTGAATAAATTTTCAGCTATCTCAGGTACGATTGGAACTATGCAGAAAGAAAATGCTTGTGAATATGATTTTTATCATGCAATACGAAATAAAGCCTCATGACTAAGCGAAGAAAATGTTATCATTAATGGTCGTGGTATTCTAGTAAATTTTAATAAAGCTTTCTAAGAAATCGGATCATTTTATAATTTACAAATATTTCAGCATTTTATTTGCTTACACGAAAAAAGAACCATTGGATATCCTAGATTTTCACACAAAAACGTATGATTGTTAGAAAAAAGTAATTTATAGACATTATACAGACATCTTGTAAACAAATGCATGCTCTAACTTACAGTAATTAACTTAAGTTAATAAATGCAATAAATGACAATTTTAAACATTTTAAAATTTTGCTCTCTTTTACATCTTATCGGATTGTTACAGCTTTCATCTATTTGGAGAAATGACTAGAACGCATAATAAAGTAGTAAATAGAGAAATTAGGGACATAGTTACTGGAAAAAATTGGTTTAGTAATGTGCAGTACGCCTGAACTCAAATACGTATACGGAAGTGTACTTAAATACTTCGAAGTGATAAAAAAGAAACAAGTTGAACTATTAAAAAAAGTGATAATATCAAATTGTAATTAATGATAAGCCAGTAACAATAAACCAAAAATTAATAGAAATCTCTTAGATTGCGGTGAACCTCACCGCCAGGTAACAGATTAATCATGTTACGTCGAATGAAAATGGTAGACGGGACCGGGATTCGAACCCGGGACCCGAGGTCTTTGGGTTTCACAAGTTGAATGAGAATGATAGACGGACCCGAGAAGCGAACGGGATGGCGCAGTCGGTAAGCGCATGAGCGCGTAGAGCTCAAGGTCCCGGGTTCGAATCCCGGTCCTGTCTACCATTTTCATTCGACGTAACATGATTAACCAAAAATTAAATTGAAAAATATAAAAACTGTTGTCCCGCTCTGATAAAAAATTAAACAATTTTATTAGAGGTAAAGAATGTTTAATGTTAATTTTACTTCCTGAAAGATTAAACAGTAAATTCCTAGGAACCATCAAAATATTATTTCTTCATCTCTTTATAACGATTGACCAAAGAGCAGAGATTTTTGAGAGCGATTTGAAACACTTGTGGTAATTAATCGCGTCAAATTATTCAACCATGCATCGGATACGAGAAGAGAGTGTCTGTCTTCTGCGGCACTTACTGCAGAGTCTCTTGTAGAGGAGTGAGATGTGTCTGCGATGTTGGCATGCCTCCAGTCGCAACTTGCATTCATTGCCATAGGTGATGCCGTCGCTGCCGCATACGGGATCGAATTCGGCGGAACACGATGGACAATCACACGTGGCTTGACCTGCACGCTCCACGCACTGCGCGCCGTACTCGCACGTATGAGACGCGCATGGGCCTTGTCCGCCTACAATACAATGAGATATTAATAATCAGGGCAGGATTCACCCGATTTAAACCCGGCTACTAGTGTTCTTGGAATGAATGTTTCTCATTTTATTTTTCGTGATTATCATTTGTAATACCAAATATATTGTTTGAGGCATATATCTAAAACAGTTATGATGCATGCGATTGAATATACAATAATAATGGGAAGAGATATATTTTTTTATTTATGAATTACCAAAAGGTTCCCTTGTCTTTACAAATGTCATTACAAGGATCACATTTAAGTCCTAATATTCTTGGGATTTATTTATTCCGAAAATATATTCTTAGAGTCCCTATCTGTGTCACAAATTGATGAAAGTTATCAAATTTATCTTTACTGTTTAATAAATGTTTCCTATCCCATAAATTTCACATATCTAGTAACTTCATATGAATTCTGTTCGTTCTGCTCCATAGAGCTATTCCCGTAATATATGAGCTGCTGTTTCCTCATTTTTCGGGAGGTAGAATTTTTTTTCATTTATTTTGATTGGCTTTACAGTCTCCCAGTCTATTTAGCTGAGCAACACAGGGATCAATTCATCTTGTTGTTCTCAATTGTGTCTATCTGATCCGCTGCACACATTTGCCACTCAAGTCGCTGCCCATCGGAGTTTGGCCCACGTGGAGGCAGGTACTGCTCTACTATCTATTCGCAACGTTTCTCTGTTGCCACCAACCTTTGCCACAAATTCTACGAACACAGCATACTTCTCTTTGGTTTCTACCAAACTATTTTGAAGGCAGAATATATAATTGTCTTCATTCGCTTGGGGCGCTATTTCATAATATTCCATGACTCACCGCAGGCGCCGGCGTGGGCCACTTCTAGATGGCGCTTGGCGAGGCAGGCGGTCCGGCGCAACTCACAGGCGCTGGGATACGTGCGACCGTCCCGTCCGCACACCGGCCGCATCACAGGCTCACACTCTGGTGGACATTCACACACTCCGATGCCGTTCTTGTTGACAGTACACTCCTCTCCCGGTTGGCAACGGATGGACTTGCACGGGTCAAGACCTGGAAGAGAAAGTCACACACGTTCAGGAGAGTTACATACACGCATGTATGTAATGGAAGCACTTTATCTATAGAATATTGGTAATTTAGAAATGGTTCAATAACAACATGAATTAAACAAATGAAAAAATTTAAAATATTGTAAGGAAAAATAGCTTGAATGTTAACATAAATAATTTTTTGGTGTGAGAAGTCTGGGCAACCTCCGAAGTAAATTTCTAGCCACCTAACGTATTTGCAGAATGGAAGAAGAGTTTAAATCCCTTCATTGATTTAAAACTATATTCCTCACTTGCTGAGAATCAGTGAGTTTTATACTTAAATTTGGTGGTTTTTATACTACAAATATTATTTCTTAAATTCCTACTGGTATTTGTTGAAAATAATATTCATCGATGCTGATGGTTTGGCAGTACTGATGTGTAATAATGATCAATTACTTCTTTTTATAAGGAGAAAGCGTTTGTAACATCTCCAAATTATCATAAAATGAGAGATTTAAAAAAATCAATAATGATTGCCTGTTTTAGGGAGCAACTGTCAAGTAGTTTTCATACTGGGAAAGGTAACTCATTTTTCCGACCCAATAAGAAATTGTTTCGGATCAATAAAAACTTAGGAGAATGATAAAGTAATTAAGGAATTAATTTAATGAAAACGAAGGAGTGTGTATTTGTTTTTAGCTAGTGCTATGGGGTAATTTAAAGAACATCAGTTAAAACGCATAAAAATACGATGAACGCTTCAGGAGAAAGTAACGGTCGAATATTTCGATATTAACTGTTTTATCATACATAGTTATGATTTAAGCATTGTAAAAAATAAAAATGTATTATGTATCAGTGAAGGAAAAACTTAGACAATAGATTACTTTTGTGATGCACCGATGAGCTATAGTTCCTGCTAATGAGCAATGAAATATATTTGAGGATTAATGATTTTCTGCGGGAGATAATCGTTTGTCCCACTAAAAAAGTTTCAAAAATATTTTACGCCAAAGCAATGAACCGCAATATGAAAAAAATCCTAAAATTGAAAAAATTACGAGGTCATTGATTAAGGAGGAGATAACTTGATCATTAATGTGTTTTAATCACCCATATACAATAATTTCAAAAAAATGTGAATTTTTGCAACCAATGAAAAGATATGTAATAGCAGTATATAATCATAAACGTAAATTGGTATGTTTCTATAACTCGGAATGAAATGTTTACAGATGTAGTGAGAAATTAAATAAGCGTTAATTCAGTTATAAAAAATACAGCGTTTCATCAGGAACAATAAATGATGATCACGTGGTTTGAGTATAGATGAATCCCTCCATACTATTTTCTGTTGACGAGTATGGTCTCTTTTTTTTTTCTAGATCAAAAGTTGTACTTGTATGCACACTTGTATCTGAAATATATAACTTGATAAGTCAAAATTAACATTATTTTTAAGTTAATTTTCGTTCAAGTAAAATAAGATTATCTTCAGTTTTATTTTGCTGATTTACAATCCTGTACATAACATATGTCATAATAGAGAAAAAAGAATAAGAAAACTGTTTTATTAACCAATGCTTATAAGTTATTTAAAATATTTATTCTTTTGCAAATTTTCTCCATTTACCCTTCCTTTTTCCATGTGTACTCACCATCTGAGCATTTGTAACGATATATGATGGTGAGCGCGCTGCGAGAGCGACACGCTTCCTGGCGGAGGCTGCATTCGTTGGCATACGTCTTGCCATCTGAGCCACACACGGGCGTGAGCTCCAGAGAACACGTGTGTCCGCAACGACAGACCGGCTGTCGCTCGTCGTCCAGCTGACACACTTCTGGTGGCGGGCATTGTAGAGATTCGCATGGATCTGCAACATAGGAGACGGGATGTCAGATGAAAATAACGAGCTGTAAAGCACAAATGTGTATGACAACCGAGGAAGCATTTTCTATCTCAAACATACAATACGACAAAGAAGACACATGGTTTTTGAAATAACCACTATTCAATATGTAAATGGAGAACATCTCGGACTGGGGAGCATCATTTTTAAATCATTGTAACCCATGGCCAAGCATTGGTGTTTATAGATGTTTGATTAACTGTTTAACAGAAATCAAATTTTTACTTCTTCATTAGTTATTAAATAGTAGTAACTAATCATGAAAATATTTTGAAATGATTTTGTTGAAAAACGCTGTTACGTTTATTATGAGTTCATTTTCTAAATAATAAGGTATAGCTAATAGTAATTAATTTGCTAATGCCTACCTAAGGGTAACAACTAGCTTTTCCTACGAACCGATAGGCTTCCTCCAGTTAGTGTTTTTATTCTCCAAATCGCTTTTCACTTTATCCAGAATATAATAAAAAATTGATATAGATATTCTCGAATAACGTATGAAGAGTTCCTCGCTCATTCTTAAAATTGGAAAGAAACGATGAAACTCTCCAAAACATCTCTCCCCAAACACACTTCATTCACTCACTCACTCCTTCGCTGCCTTTTTAAACTTAGCAATTTAAAAAACGAATTTTCACAGAGTAAATTCGCATACTCGTCTCTAGATAACCCTATCTTGTCATGTGACCGATCACACCGCCCCGCCCGGCCCCGCTACGCGTTCTGTGTGTTTGCAGAATTTGCATACATTATGTAAAGTAACTTAATATCTCTCAAAGCTGAACTGTTTGTTTGTTTGTTTGTTTGTTTCCTCTTTTCTGTAAATCGTGGTCAACTTTCTCGTGAGTGACTCTCCTACCCCACAGCGGTCTAGAATTTTTGCTCGCATCAGCTAGAGTGGAGGTTCGAAGTACGAAAAACGTCGCAGGTGCTGACTCTGTGCGCACCGAATGACTTTTTAATTCAGGGTCTGTCAGTAAATCTCCCTCAGTAAGTAGCGGGGCGGGGGGGGAGACAGAGGAAGGGAGGAAGGAAGGAAGGAAGGAAGGAAGGAAGGAAGGAAGGAAGGAAGGAAGGAAGGAAGGAAAACTGCTACTACTGGTGCATGGCGCTGTCAAGCAGTCGCGACGTTACCAGGAACCTCGTTGTACTCGAAAAAAAAAAAAAAAACCCGTGACGCGTCAGCGTCTCTCACACAGAGGAAATGTGATCTAGCGCTCCACGAACTGTGTGGACGACAGAACAACCGTGTTTCACAGACATGAACTGTAGTGGTACACGACATATCATACATTCGAAAAAGACTGAGCATTGATAAACTAATCTGAATATTTTTATCTGTTTATATGGATTGTCTAGTTGCTACTCTTTATTAAAAATTTTAAATGTCACGGTCTCGACTATTTAAGTATTTTCATGAGAAATTTAACTGAGACCAGTTCAATTACTTGTTCATGAACAGCTGACAAGACATATATCACACAGGATTTTTCTCTTTGAATGTATATTAAAAAAAATTAAAATTCTCACTTCTGATCGTGGATAATTTATCTTTGAGGATATAAAAAAAAATCTGGAGTGTGCCCAACTACTTTCCGATTATACTTCTTTTACAAGATGACTTACGGTTCTAAATTGTTCTGAAACAATTGCTTTTGCTTCAAAATCAGACAAAATACTATACAATTAATAGCTTGGAAAATATTTGTGAAATGGGATTATTTAATATAACTTTTTGATTGATGCGACTGATGTTTGATTTCGATCACCCAGTCACTGAAGCACAAAAATACAATATTAGTTGAACATATGTCCTGGGTGCATTATTTGTCCCAACTTCCTTATTTATCGCAAGATTTTTTATCAATTTATCGTCTTTCACTCAGTAAACATTTTTTTTACTAGTTTGTTTTCCCGGAAAATTGGATATCGCGAGAAAACGGATGCGTAATTAGACCTTTAAAGGAAAAATTCTGATTTCATCTCACATTCAAAATATTAACTGAAGTACTGTTTAGACGAAAATAATCATAATGAACACATAATTCATCGTTCCTAAGGAGGAAAGCAGGATGACAGTGAAAATGCTCATTTCATTAAAAGATATTGTTCCTTCAATTTCAAAGACCTTTGTCAACTGGGTACACATAATATTCGTTAATTGATACTGTAATTAACGAATATTATTTGTGCCCAGTTGATAAAGGTCTTTAAACTACTGTTAATGTTTTTACATTTTTGAAAACCATAATTTGTTTATTATTTTTTGCCACAATTATTTGTTTATTTACTTTTTATATAAATAATAATGAGGATATTTTTGAAAAATTTTAACAGCGCTTACTAACATACAATTCAGTTTTGTAAATCAGAATTATAAAAATTAGGATAAGGGAAAATACATTGCTTAATTTTTTATTAAATAAATATTTTTTTGCCAAATCATTGATAATTTAACTATAAATATTTATACAGTATTTCAAATATTATATTTCCCCAAAATGCCCTTGCTGTTATTTAAAAGTCCTGAAAATTTCAAGTTTTTTCGTTCACAGGTTGTTAAGGAAATCCTACATTTGTACTAAAAATGTAGTAGGGAGAAAAATTCAATTGAATTTTTTTCGACCTATAATATTATTCTAGCAATTCTTAAGCAATTTAGATTTTAAAACATTTTAAATGTTAGGATTGTCGAAATATTTAATGGAAATGTTTTCAAGGAGAGTAGCTCTTCGAAACTACCATAATCTAAAATAAAATAAAAAATACTGTCAGAGCACTGACATATCCTCTTACGTTTTTTTTCAGTACCTTGAATGGTCCAATTTTTTACTTCAATGTTCAATTCACTTTTGAACATGATATTTTAGGTTTGACCATTGCTTAAAAGAAGATATTTTCCCGGATTCGTCCGGTATAATAATTGAGGTGATCAGAATGGATATGTTACCTGATGATATTATGAAAAAAGGCAAATTGGGAAAAGATACAATCATGTGATAAAGAAAAAATATTATACGTAGTTTGCAGGAGTGACTCTATGAAGGAAGTTGGTTACGTAATGGAATAAAGTGACACCTAGCATGGGGCGTAGGTCTACTAGTAATAATGCTACACTTAGCGGAAACCTCACGTGGTTTGTTTAAAAAACTCCGAGGAATTTGATTTATGACAGGTTCAACTGCAGATTCAAAAGGAATCATATCGTATGTTACTACTACAGGTATGCAAAAATCAAGGGAGGAACTACTTGCAAAACTACTTCCAATCCATTAGTGATACATGCAACTAGATTAAGAAGGGTGATGCAGTTTCATTTTATCCCTAGCTGCTCTCTCACAACGAACGAAGAGTTGGTCTTTCGCTCGTTCGTGGACAGCAAAGCAGTTCTGAGAACTCCGATACTTATAAGTGAAGAAGAGGAAGGTGTAAGGGGACGATGACTTGGAATCGAAGATGAGGTGGGAGGGTGAACACTTTGAAGTCCTAATTGTGACAGAGTAGAGCGAGAGAGAGAGAGAGAGAGAGAGTAAGTGGTGGGGCAGCGGAAGTGCGAGGGTGTAATGGAGTCTTCCCAAGGGTCTTCTCTCTTGCGAGAAAGTGTGCACCTCGTAAGGCGAAGTGCGAGTCTATCTACCTACGCCAGGACTTCGTTCAACGCTAAAAGCTGGCGAACGTTCCCGCTCTCTTCCAATCGACCTCAGGCGCTGTGGAGACATGTCATACACTGTTCGCAGAGAACACTCTGGAGAAACGCGGATGGGTAGGTTTATCAAGTCTGAATATTTCATTGTACAATACCTTCATGGAGGCACGGACAGAAGAGAGATTCGGAAAAGATGTAATCAACCCTCTCTTACTATGCACCACGACCTCCAGTCAATTTGCTCGAGCGGTCGGTTAATTCTATTCAAACAAACATTTTATTTTGTTTTTAGTCGCTTCTCGTTTTATGCAGAACAAAGAAGATACATTTCGTACATCGAGCTTAAATGTAAATCACTTTCCATAAAAATGCGAGATAGGATTTTTTAAATTCATTTTTATTATTACAATGTCAGCCCAGTATTTCGGTCATAAGACCATTATCTGAGGTTTAATCTTGTTGTGTGTAAGTCTGTTTCAGATCACTCTTTCTTCCTTTGATGTTTGTCTCGCTGTTTTATCCTTGTCTATGTATGACTTGCCGCCTTATGGTTCATAACTTGTCATTTTGTTCTGTGTTTGTTCCGTCTGATACGTTATGATTTCGCTTTAATCGCCATATCCTTTGCTTCATTTGACCGTCCCAAACTTGTCCGTTGCAGCGACGTTTCCGCCCCTAACCTCGTGGAGGTAGTCAAACTAACGTTATTTACGCGCTTCCCGCATTGCAAGTATTTGATGTACATATTCTTGGAATTATTCATATACTTCCTTGTGCCTGATGTATTCTTCCCATTGTGTTCCATATCTCCGGCGCCGCCTAAGTTTTGTATACCATTCTCCTTGGAGGGAGGAGTGGGGGTGGTGTGGTGTCTGCAATCAATCCTAGACCTGCCTGATCTCAGCGTTAGTTTTTGGAGATGAATCGTGTGATTATGGAGATATATAGAGAGAAATATTGTTGGAACGACTTTATGAATGTCTTTGTACCACAATATATGTAATTTGTATATTCTAACTCTCAATTAGCATCCGGTTGTACTATAATATAAAAGATTTTATCCAGAAGTTAGAAGGTTTTGATTTGATAATATAATAATTTATATTCAGAATGGATAGGGAATTCATATT
Source organism: Laupala kohalensis (assembly GCA_002313205.1). Classification (NCBI taxonomy): domain Eukaryota; kingdom Metazoa; phylum Arthropoda; class Insecta; order Orthoptera; family Trigonidiidae; genus Laupala; species Laupala kohalensis. The sequence goes on along the minus strand of NNCF01126653.1, from coordinate 500,566 downwards.
TGTAATAACTCTTCAATGTAATAATTTTGCAATGAATTGTTAAAGTGGATTTTTCTAATAAAATGAAATCTTATTTAATTTTCATCACCACTTAAATTGATTAATCCTTGTCATATCTCACATATAGAATGAAGTATAGCGATATAGAAATATTGAACCTCAAATGTGAACAACAGTTAGTTTTTCACCTGATACATCTTATTGTGGATAAGGTTTCAACAAAACGTATCGTTGAATTATGAGATGCTAACCGACCAATTGTCCCACGTTGCCGTGTGCTTCTTCTCCTCCCCCTCTTCAATTAGCGCTACGTGACTGACACCGCAATCCGTGCTTCTGCGAATAGACACGCTGCCTGCCCATCGCGGGAATTCCCCCATGCGTCGTGTTCTTGTCAGAGAGTGTCTCGAGAGGGCGCCATCCACGCTCCCTCGGCGCAGCGTAGCCATTAGTCGCGAAGCGTGGCGGTGGAATGCGCTGTCAGCGGTCGGTCCAATGTTGGTGGCTCGTGAGCGCACGTACGCAGGTTGCTGCCGTGGCTCATAATGTGGCTACTAGTGGCGCTAGGGTCACGAGTGGAATTGGAGTACAGGGACAAAGTCAACTCGAGTGTCCCGTAAGGGTGTAAAGTGGTGAGGTAGTATTGGGAAGGGAGAAGAGAGGACTATTTCTCAAGTTTTGAGGAAGGGCAAAGAAGAATGATAAGTTATAGGCACATTGTGGTAACAATGTATCCATACTAGATGTTGAGTTTTAACAAAGAATGAGAATGTAGGGAAGGTTTTTCTCCGATATTCATTCGGATAAAGATGGATTTATACTTAGCCAGGAATGACATAAATTATTTTATTATTAATCTCGAATTTTTACTGCATTTAATGTCTAATATTTATTTTGGAAATAATAAATGGATAATTATGGCATTTACTTGTTAAATAATTTATTTAAAATATTATAAATTATTTAAAAATATTATATTCGCCCCTTCCCTTGAATACTTGATCAGAATTGATGGGATGGTCCCTTGCTTGTTTCCGGAGAGTAACTTAGTTTATTGCCCCCGCCATGTGGTAATACGCAGTTTGCAACTGCTTTTTTGACAATAAAATTTATTTATTTACTTGAAGGTATAAATTATGAAATGTAGTGATGGTAGCAGTATAGTGGGCAATAAAGGAAGGTCGGAGACTGATTGGAGAATATTATAAAGAATTATTTTGGGAAGGACATTGTTAATAAATTGTATAAAATGGTTATAAATGACAATGAAATATAACATGAGTTCATTGATGAATGGGTTAAGTAATATTTAATATTCATTATGTATGTTGGAATTACTTGATAATCCTAATAAAAAATTATGAAGTCAGAATAGAGTTTGATATGTTACAACAGCATCATGGAACAAACAAATTGCATCACCTATTGCACACATGAACCAGCAAAAATCAAAACCACTTAGCAATGTTATAATCTTATATCATATGATGAAAAACAAATTAATAAAAAATAATAATAAAAAGTAAATTTTAACAATATTTTGAATTTGGAAGGAAATTCGTAGTCGTACGTTGTAAAATGCGTAATCGCTTCGAGATGTAATGTAAATTGTTACTGTAGCAAGCTATCCTAAACACGCGCCCAACATCTGCGTGTGACGGGTTGCCTATGTCGACTACCCCTGTTACGAGCGACGCTCCTAACACTTAGCTTTCCATCCATTTGCCTTCGTGTGCTCGACGGAGCGCGACGATTGACCTCATGAGCGAGAGAGAGAGAGAGAGAGGGCGATAGAGGGTGATAAAGGAGAAGGGTGCGAGGGGAAGATCTTCGTAGAACACCTCACAAGACTGATGACGTGGAATGACATTGTGAACGTGAGAATTCGTTCCATATGCCTGCGTGGAGTGCTTGGACGACGAAGAGAGAGACTTGTAGAAAAGGAGGTTTCGGTCGTTTGTCACGTCGGCGTTGGCCTAATGTAGATGATCATTTGGTGATAACATTGAGAGAAAAAGTAGGAATACCTGAGTATCACCTTTGTGAAACTCTGGGAAGCGTGTCACATGAAAACTTAGATGCGATGTAATTTCTTTGACAGAAACAAATGATATTTGAGTCAATTACGCTGGAGAACACAATATGGAGTAACTTGGCTCATCAATTCATGTGTATAAACTTTTCATAGATACCCAAGCCACTTTTCTAATGAAGATAAATTATGTTGTAATGCTTGTGCCATAAGAAAGTTGATTTCTTCATTAACTTTGATAAATTATACCTCCTTTTTTAAGCATTTGATATGTAAGAACTTTTCCTTCAGTACGTTCATCATATAAAAAATAAAAATAGTAAAATATTTTTGAGTATGTCGAGTAAGATAGATAATAGGAATTTTTAAATAAAAAAGAATAGACTGCTTCTACGAACTCGACTTAATTTCCACTAAATGTTCTAAGTATAAATTAATAAATTTCTTGTCTAAAAAGCAGTACAAACAGCGTATGACCACGTGAAGGACAATAAACTAATTTTCTCTCCGGAAGTGAGCAAGGGATCATCCCATCAATTCCAATCAAGGTCTCTAAGACAGAGGCGGATTCAAAAATTTCAGCAAAAATTCCTAGATAAGATGAAAAGTTAACTACGAGTTATAATACTAATAGAATGTCAATATGTTTGTGATTTAACGCAAAAAATTTATTTTACATGTATAAATTATTATCAAACTATAGATTATTCACAGTATAGTGTTTAAAAATCATAAGTATTGAAATAACACTAAATTCACGATTTATTGTTACAATAAACACACCCCTAGACAAAACTTAGAGAACCTGTATAAGAAATCCGCCTCTACCCGAAGGAAAAACGGAGAAAAACCCGGGCCAGGATGGGGCTACTGAATTAATGTACACAACCGTGCCAAAGTTGAGTACACATTATTATTAAATTATTATGAGTCATAAGACAACACAATCATGCAAGAAAATAGTTTTTGAAATTGTTATAAGTTATTTAAAAAGTGCTACAGCAATGGCGTGATAAAGTACAAGACGGATTTAACTTTTATTAAAATCAATAAATTCTTTTACATGGTGCAGGAGGTAGCTTTTAACCGCGGAATTGAAGAATATCGTGAATGTGAAGTATCCCTACATCGTAAGTCTTATGAAGAAATAAAGGAAAGTTATATACTTTTATGATAAATATTACATTCAAAACTCGCCAAACGATGAGGAAAAAGGGATTTAAACGACAACGGGGATTTCACGAGAACATGTTGTCAAATGGGAAGTATAAAAGTCTGGAACTGTTAAGGAAAGGGCGGCTGCTATGCTGAGCGGTGACCGAGACAGCTCTCGCAGAAACGCTGGAGTGGCGACGATGTAGAAGCACCAGATGTCACCAGCTGCGCTATCAATCTTTCTCTTTCAATAAACGCCAGAAGCAGGCGATGACTTGTGGTCGGGTTGCGACGAGGAGCCGGTGCAGAAACGAATCGTACGAGGAGGGAGGAGAGTTACGACGCTGCTACTATGAGTTAGGAACTCGACGAGGATGTACGATGGGTGGAAGCAAAATGATTTTTAAAAGATAATTTTTATCTCTTCACTGTATAATGTTATAACTAAAACAAATAAAACTATAGAAACGTGTGGGTGCATGTACACTTCATTAGATTAAACCAATATATCCTTAACATCTCAGTTGCAATGATAAGGTGTAAAGCTTTATTTAAAGTAGTACTGAACAATAATGTACGATGAATACAAATTATACTTGGAGATAATTTAAGACAAAATGGCTTAGAATTCACTATAAATTTTTCTTGCAGAAATCCATCTCGTTTTTGATACAGAAAAGTTTTTGTTTTATTCATCAGATAGATCTGATATAATTGTTTAAAAAATATAAAGGATAGATAATATAATATATCTAATACAAAAAAATCTCAAGAACATACTAGTTAAAGATTCATATCTTGACTTTTCGGCCACTCAAATGGGTAATCCTTCTGAAGCATAATATACACTAACATTATATAGTGTACATTCATTATATAGTGTATATTCAAATGTAAATTCAGATTTCTTCACTATTTTATGTTGAACTAAGAAATATAAGTGAATAATAAACATAAATTTGCATATTCTTTGATTAAAATACTCATCATTATTTTAGTACATCGTATATATTAGTATTAGTAGTTATTGCAACAAATCTGATATGTTTTCAATACTGGAACAGTTCTGTAGGATATCTATAATTTCGTTCCTAATAACATTTTTCTTCCGTTTTCCTGTTTTGAGCACTTCGATCAGATTGATGAAATAGTCTTTTCCTTGCCGCAGGAGAGTAATGTAGTTTATATTTTTCTATATATTAACGCGCAATTGTAATTCCTTGATTAGTCATAGTAGGTAATCTCATTTTAATTCAAAAATATTCGACAAAGTTTTAAACAATGTCACCGTACTATTTTGAAAATATTTAAGCACGCAATACTTTCGTACGACTGGAATCAATAATCTCTTGTTGTCTTTGATTAATTTAGAAAGCTGACACGCCTCTTGAATCTTAATACTTCAGATTCATTTTCAATTCAAGATAAATTGACCTCTCCAATTGTAAACATTAGAGGGGGGTCGAGCAATATTCAATATTCTATTTCAATGATCGAGGTAAACATAAATATTGAATTACGAAAGGTGCTTTTGAAGGTATATATTAACCTCACGGTTTTTTATTTCTTAATGATTGACCTGGCGCAATTGTACTCCTCCAAACGCAGAAATATTTATAGAAAATTAATACGGATACGTTGCATGTACGAAGGTGTTGTCTATACGTAGAAAAAAGCAGCAAGAAAGAAGCAGCATTTGAAATTAATAATTGTAGAAGGAATATTTTTCCCCATAGTGGAAAGAGATGGCGATAGTTGTCTTACAGCGGTTGATCGGGCAGGAAGTGAAAGTTTATAGACGCGTCAGAGCGATTGAAATGGCAAGTCGTTTAAGAAAGTGGTCTAGTTTGCAGGTGCGAGCAGTGATTCGTTTCTTTTGGGGAAGAATGTGTTCGCATCAGAATTTCACAGTCAAATAGGGGACGTTTATAGTGAATAAACAATGAACAGACGACATGTAGCGAAATGATGTCACTCTTTTCAATCAGACAGAGAGGATGGAGCAAGTCACAATAGAGCAGAGAGTGGCCATCCAAACTCTTCAACGACAAAAATCAATATGGCACGAGTTGAGGAAATGAGCGATGGGTAACAGTGAAATTAAAAAAAACATTTAACAGGAACAAGGTTTTTTCAAATAATGACGTGAAAACTGCTGCTGACAACAGGCTCAATGTACAGGGTTCTGATTTGTACCAAACCGGGTTAAACAAATTGGTTCTGCGTTCAAATAAATGACTAAATAGATTTGGTGATTATGTAGTCAAGAATGCCTCTTTATTCCATTTTGGGTATTCTCTCTATTGTTAATTCATAATACTTATCACCGTTGTACCTTTTTTAAAAATCCATTCTCGTATTTGTGATAAACAATCCTACTTAACTTAGACGTGAAATACAGTTTTTACATCCTATGAATATTTGGAAAATATGATAAAAGTCAAATGTTAGTAGGAAATGTCAGTTTTTCTAAAGAAGCAAAAAATAATTTGAATTTATACCTACAATGTGAAACATAGCTACGCTGTAATAAGTATTGGTAATCAATTATGACTCACCCAAGCACCGAAACCATAAATGTTTCTCCAATTTTTCTTTTGCACAATAATTTGCGGTCTTGTTGAAACTCGCAAGTATGGATATCGAATTCCAATACATCCAGTTTGGAATATTGAGAAGTTCTAAGCCGCAGTTTGAAATTTTTTTAAAACGATCCTTAATTTGGTGGGAGATTTGCCCAACAAAATATTTCGCTGGCGGCCTGAAATTAAAGAGTTTTCGAAGTTTGATGCAAAATTTATGTAAAACAATTTCGTGATGATTCTGCATCGAAAAAATAATGATTTAATGAACTGTTAGTGATCTCATTTAAAAACACGAAATAAAACCAATATATTCACAAACTTAAGAAAGAAAAGGAACAATACGATGAAATATTTTTAATAGAAGTTATGGGAGAAATAAGTTGAAAAGTTTCGTGTAATTTCGTTCCTTTTTCTTCTCAATTATACCCATGGATTACTCCTTGAAATAAAATAAGTGTACACGTGTAGCTAGAGGAAAGCTCATTTAGAGGAAATACCTTCAGTGTTACCAGCCTACACAAACGGCGCGTCGTTCGTGACACTTCGGAGAGAGTTCGGAAGCGCAGGAAGTAAAGATAATGCATCAAAGTGCTAGCGAAGGCGGAAGTGGGAGGAGACGGAACGAGAGGCATACATCTCCAGACTACATGGCTTCGATGGAGAATGAAGATGATGGAGAGGCAGGGAGGGAGGAAGGAGGACATTGGCTTCTACGCTGCCCGCCCACTGCCAAAATAAAATAACGCCGCCACCTCCGCAGTCCATTTCCGGTCGAACGCGCATGCCGGACGTGAGTGCCATGCGCGGAAAAAGCGGTCAGCTTCACGAAGTGGAGGCGATGGCTGAGGATAGTGTGAATTCTGACGTCAGGGAATCGGATCGAGGCCAGGCGGAGATGTGGAGGCAAATTCGCATTTGGATGCAGAAGAAGCAACTGAAACGGACAAGTGAGAAGAATAAAAAAGAATTGAATGGGTAGAGAAATGACACCATAGATGTTGGTCGAGTGGAAGCAACTGTCCAAACATATAGGGCAGGAAAAAAACGTAAAAAGAATCTGGAAGAAGACTTTCAGTTGTAGAGGGCAGAGCATGTTTTGAGGAATTTTCTCTGGGTGGCACTGAAGGTAAAAAAGGGTCTAAAATACTTTTCAGTCCGGGAATATACTCTTATAAAAGGGAAAAAGTACCTATTACTAGTTAAGAATAAGAAGAAAGGAATTTTAACAATGCTGAGTAAGTGATTTTCTATCTATAAGAAATGTTTTGTTAAATAATTATTTTGTGAGACACACATGAATATATCTGAGAATATTTATATACTTTGAAGAAGCCCTACATGTCACCACTGAGTTGAGAGAAAGTGTAAGTGAGTGAAGACAAGCAGCGTGGGAGGAGTGGCAGCAATTAGAATAGGACGCGAGCGAAGGCAGCAGCACCACGTCAGGGGTGTGGGGTATGGGAATGAGGCGTGGGAACACGCAACACCTCGCACAGGAACGGGGAAGTTTGCAATCCAAAGTATTCGTCCGGATGCCGTCGTAGACAAGAGTCGTATGAGAGGGGTGGGTTGAGAATAAAAGCTTTGTTGCCTAAGTTCTAGTTTGACCAAACCTGTTTGAAATTTATTTGATGAAATAGAAAATTATGGATGAAAGGAAAATATAACCCCTTTATAAACTTTACACCAATTAATAGTTTTACTAGTATAATAATATTTTTCTTACAAATATTATTATACTAGTTAAACTATTAATAAAAAATAGAGTTATATTATTGAATAAAATGAGTATTTGAAGTAAAAAGTTGTATTTAAAGCATAATTAATTGAATTTATACTATCACGTGAATTGTATCTACAAAATGATATAAAACCGGGAGTTTATTCACTTCGACTGATATTTTACGACAGCTTATTATATTTACATTTTATTAATGTTACAATACTCCATACGTTTGAGTGATTCAAAATATGTAATAATATTGGGAATAATATTAAAAAAAAAAAAAAATCTCAAAGATTTTATTTAATATGCCGTGATAGAAGCGAGACACTATGAAAAACTGTTTAAGCAAAGACTTCCAGAGCGTAGAAAAAAGCGTTTATCCAGTTATAAAGAGCAATAATTCGAGAAACGTAATCAAAATTTCCAATAAATAAATAAATTTTATTGTCAAAAAACAGTACAAACTGCGTATGACCACGTGGAGGACAATAAACTAATTTACTCTCCGGAAGCAAGCAAGGGACCATCCCATCAATTCCGATCAAGGGCCATCCCATCAATTCCGATCAATATCAACTCGAGTTCCCTAAAATTGAAAAAATATTTAGTAAATATTTACAAATTTCTTTTCTGCTTCCTTGGAATGAACGCAAGTTTGTATATATAGTGTTTCGTTACAAATTTTCAGAACCTGTTGCAAAATTTACATACTCTTTCCGCAAAATGTATGGATGATCCGGGAAGAAAGGTCCTTGATTTTCAAATTTTCTAAACCCACTGCAAGAGAGAGATTGATGAAAATTCCCAAACTCATACTTGGTAAGATCTACTTTGTATATTGTTGTATACTGACAGAAGTTGCATTTCGTCGGCGTTGTATCAAAAGGTCAGGACGTGATAACGTCATGCGTGAAGGTGCGATAACACGGTCCAGCAACTCTAGTTTTTGTGTCAGTCATTGCAGAGTGAAGAAGCGAGTCGAAACAAGCAATTTGAATACCAGAGTTGGTACTTTGAATACATCACGAAGGATGGAACAAATACAGTTGGAATGAAACGTAGTTTTAGTTTCTCATGTACTTAGTATGTAGAATATACTGTAATCGTGAAAAAATTCAAAAGCGAGATTTCGACGGAAATATCCGTTTTGGCGATCCCTGATTCCCCCGTCTGTCTTTCTGTCTGTTCGTCCGTCTGTCTGTGCTCAGTCCGTTGTCGTATTTAAGGTAGAATTTACTTGTCGATGCACGTGCTGTTTTTACTTAAAATCAAAGGGTACTTCACATGAACGTCAAAGTACTCTTTTGAATGTTCCTCAGAAAAGTCTCCAACGATTTTGCTTACATTTTCTGTACGTAAAGTACAATTAGTATGCATTACATCAGCATTAGCGGTATTTCGCTTGAAATTTTGGTATAGACGCAGTAAAATAATTTATATCTGCTACACTTACACATTAGTTTACTGATTCAAAAAGCTTGAATAATATTTAGCAATGTAAATGGACCAAGTAGACCTCTAGTTTGCACCTCTAGTTTTTTCTTTGATGTTGCTTGCAAATTGATGCTCTCTCTTCATTAAACCACATACAAACGCATTCACGTAAAATCACTTATATATAGTAAACTCGCATACTTATGCTGACATGAGCATGCGAACCGATATTGGGTTGTAATAGCGATATTCCAATTTCCAATGGAATTGCTTAGAAGTCTGAAACTCATGGTTTGATTTACATTATCTCAGAGAATTACGAGACTCAAAGAACCGCATCATCCTCGATAAAATCTTAATAGGGGTTTCAAGAATCTTAATTTCTTTTTCCTCTAATGCGAAACGGAAAAAGATGAGGTACTGATTTCTATAAAAGATGGAGATGTTGGAAATGAATGTTCTCTAGAAACATTCCTCGTTTGAGTTTTCTGATCTTGGTGTCCAAGTGACTTTACAGAAGAAGTTTTTCCCTCTTGACTTCACAATTTATAATGGTCAGGTGAATTTTTAACTCTGAGATATACATGCCATGGTACAAAAATGGTCATAACAAAATGATTGTTCTAAAGTCCAAGAGTAAATATATGAACACAAGGGAAATAAATATTACATTGATTAGAACGAAGGGTTTTTAAGAACTTAATTTAATGGAAATTGAGGATTTTGTTGACTGTTACCGCTGGAACTGCAACACTGCCAATTAGCATCTTTAAACAATAAGGTTAATCTATTCTGTTTCAAATAACATTGAAAAAGTTAATAATAAAACAACGAGAAGATATAAAATAAGAAATAAAACTCTAAGAAGCAAGGAAATCTTTTTTATAAATCATAGATTCGTAGGTATAATTCATGCCAAGACTTGGTCCAAGACGTTAGTATAGTTAAAAATATTTTATTAGTGTGAAAGGAGCTAGTGTTACGTTAACAAAATGCATGGGGATGTTTCTAGAGGTATTAATAATATTTTTCCTTAACAAAATTGCGTTTGCGATTTCCGGATAACTTATGTGACGAATTAAGTTCTTCCATTCAAGTCGCAGTTAAACTGTCCTACAACAGGCCCCGAAGGTGTCCAAGGGGTTCCCGGAGAGTAGAGCTCCGTAATTACTAAGTCTCAGTTCTGGAAGGAGATGTTCGACCACTTTGATTCAGAATAGACCCAGTACTCATTTTACAGCAGACTGAGTGGTCCTGGAAATCAGTCTGGATGTTGAGATGTGATGAAAAAGCCCCACCCCACAGGCCATCCTACCCACTGACCCACGCTGGCTCCAATTTCTTCCATTAACAGTTGTATATTGACTTTTCATTATGAATAAACCTACCTAATGCATAAATATTTCACCGTTTTCTTTTAATGATTTTTATTTAATGCTCGCCTTACTATCACTATTTCTGTTCAATTCCACATATTTACGTGGTATGATAATGTATTTATGCGATTAAAAACAAAAATTACATCAGTTATTCATCATAATATGAACACAAATATCCAACATTTATGATTATACGAGTTCGTTACACAAAACGTTATAGAATTAAAGTTTTCGATAATGGAAAGAGTACAGAGCTAGCGAAAATATTAAAATTAGTTAATACTTATATAATTTTCAATTTATTCTTTTTTGCTTCATTTCGGTCTTGATCCTATATATTATGACTATTTGCATTCTTAATTTTGTATTCCATAAATTGATTTGAAGAGATAACAGAATTTATTTTTGCAAACAAGTTATTGTAGTGACAATAACTCAACTTTTGCACCAGTCTTCAAAGTTTTCACATTTTCTTTTCAGACTACTAAAGATGATGTTCGTTCTCTCTCTAGACCTGACGCTGAGTCAGCTGCGCTACCAGAAATCGCACCATCAAGGAGCGTTTCTGCTGGAACAAAGGAAAATTGGAATTCTGCCTGGTTGACAAAGACTTCGTGTTTCAAAAAAATTTGTCGGCGCGAAACTTCATTCTAATTATTTCGCATCTTCCTACGAAAAAAACTTCTCAATGGAAGGACTGGTATATAATTCTAAACAAAGATACAGAAAGTCCTTCCGTGTGTGGGTATATGCACAAAAGAAACCTTATCTTAACAATATTTAATTTTTTCCGCGAGCGAAAAAAGAAACGAATGAAAAGCGAGTATCGGATATTGGATTCGCAAAAGAATACTTTTTAATCGGAGAGGGGTTGGGGTCTCGAGAGAATGCCAACTCACTCCGTTTGAACGGAAGACCAATTAACGAGATAGGGAGGAAGGTGGAGCAGCGACAGGAAGGGAAAAGGGAGCGTTTATTAAGGGAGGTTGCAGCGCGTGATAAGGCACTCTTTCTTAGCGAGGAAGGGGGAAGTGCACTCTTCCTCTTCCGTATTCGAAGGAGTTTAGTGGGTGCGGAGAACGTGTTTTCGGGAAAGAATGAGAAGTAGACTGAGAAGCTGTCACTAAACATTATATCTTTGCATTAAATACCTCAATTTATATCAATTACGTGCAATAATTCATTCATTAAAATTATTCAATCTCAATTATTCACTACTATATATACTAAGAATTATCGTAGTACAAGTCATATTTTAGCACCTTACGACCAGAATGGTACAAGGTAATTTCGTAGCATCACAATTATAATATAAAAAAGTGAAGTGAAATTGTGAATTGATGTTTTGTTTCAGAGAAAAACATAGATGAAACATTATGGATACCGGGGATTTGATCTGGATATCGAAGCTTGGGTAAAGACTTACGAGGGATGCGATTCTTGTTATCCAGTAAACACTCTTGAGTAATTATAAACTAAAATAGGTTCATTCGATCTAAGTAAAGTGATTTTAGGAAGATAAAAACAACAAAAAACCGATTCACGTGACTTTCTCTGATTATTCAATGTTATCCTGAAACATTATTTGACAGATAGTTATCGTAGATTGTCTTATGATATTGTCTTACGTTGAATCTAAAGTTATGTTATTTTTCATATAAGATTATTTAGATAATTAAATTAAAAGATATGAATTATTTATAAACATATTCAAAATATAAAAACATAAATGTCCATATCAGAAATATAAAGAAATGTATTCAAATATTTCACGGTGCAAGAAAGATATTTCCGTTTTTTTTTCAGAAGTTGCTATTTATAATAATTTATATTAGATTATAACATATGAAGTCAAAATTACAAATTCTGAAAATAGTCATAAAATAACCACAACTATAAAAAGACACATGACAACAGTATTATAAGATGATAACTAGAATGAATAACAAGGAGGGGATTCTAATATGACTAAACACAGGAAATTTCAATTATCTTTTTTTTCTCAAGGGCGATGAAAACTTAGAATATCCGTTCTGATTGTGACACTTCTTATATCTGGTATGACGTATTTTTAGATTATTAGCATGCTTGCACGAGTGTCTCTCACAGTTTGGACTCTATACTGCGGGAGAAGGAAAGTTAATGAAAATATTTAAATATAACGTATGAACTATTTCTGTGGTTCGAATTGCTTTGAGCAATGCGTATTTGTACACAAAAATTTCTCGAAGTATAACAAACTTAAAGGGGAATGGCTATACAAATTTTGGATATAGCAGAGCAAACGATGAAAGAAACACTATTGTTCTCAAGTCGTCATACAAAGTCGATAAAAATGGAATTAATGAATAAAACCCAAGAAGAACCTCATTAAAAATAAGCCGTATTTAACCTCTCTGATATCGCGGTAACGATACATTTTACAGAAAAACAGATGAAAGTAAGTAGATTGTTACCCTTGATAGGTTTTAATGAAATTGAAATAATTTGGTTTCCTTTACTTTTCATAACCTCTAATCAAATTCTGATATTCCAGCAGCCTCGTTTCGTAATTCTTAAGGAATCTGCACCCTCAGTCGAGAAACTTTTCCATATCCGGATGCAGTTGATTCAAAATAACGAAGGTAATAAAATTTTTAGGTTTGATTATGTTTTATTAGAAGTACAAAACCGCCCAAACAGTTCACTGTGAGATTATGACCTAATGAAGTTGTTAAATGTATTTCACATAAACATAGTTTATGTTTTACTTAAATTGCAGGTGCTCTTTAATCACACAGTCTTCAAGCACCTGCAATAAGAGCATCTGGACTCATGATTTGCAAAATAATTTAAAGTAGAAGGATATAAGAGAAATGAAGTTACTCACCGCATTTGCCGTGGAACTTGACGGTGATGTCGGTGTTTGCCGCACAGGCTGCCCGTCGCAGTTCGCACTGGTTGGGGTAGTCGACGCCATCGCTGCCGCACACTGGTCTGGAACCCGCGTGGTCGCCGTACGAAGGACACGTCGACGGGCACTCGCAGGTGGCAGACCGGCCGTCGGCGGACGCCACGCAGCGGGCGCCGAAGTTGCATGTGCGGCCTCTGCACGGGTCGGGCGTGTCTGCGGGGAACACGTAGCAGGCGTGGCTCAGACGCGGCGCTCGACTCGTCGCGAGCAGCAGCAACGCGCCGGCGGCGAGAGCGAGCAGTCGCGGGGGACGCAGGGGTGGTCGAGACGGTTTGGATCGGCGATGGCGCCGTGAACGCTCCGGCGCCGGCGAGGGAGTCCGCGCTTCGGCGGTGCCCATGGCCCAGGCGCTGCAGCGTCACGCCGCACGCGGGGAATCCCGTGGCGCTCTGCTTGGGGAATCCCCTCAAGCGAGGATGGGTCACGTGAGGAACCTTCCTTGCGCCCAGTAGAAGGCGCTAGTGTTTACGGATTTTCTTTACACCACACGGTCACGCGATTGTGAATAGTTACAATCCTAGATTGGATGAAACACTCTATCCTACATTACAGAGCACTCCACAAAACTGTTTTGAAATTATTTCTCTCTTTTGTACAAAAATAGTATATTAGTCTGCGCAATTGTGTCTTGGAGTGGTTCAAGAACCCACTTCACAGAACTTGAAGAAAGTTTCCCACACCAGTATTTCACCACACTCCAAAGTTGGCTTTCTTAGTGAACCACGTCCCCTCTCCGAAAGACGGTCCGAAAGCAAGAGCAGTCACAACTTTCGACGAAGTGTTTAATCTTTTTTCACATCGAACTCGGACTGCACCTCCTCAGCGCCAACTTGTGCACTTCTCAACTCCTCGCCAACTCGAGGTCGCTATCCATGCTCTCCAAAACCGGCACAGAACATAAGACACTACGATTAGTCGTTCGCTTTGGGGAGCGCAAATTAATGGTTTTACTCTCGCAACAAATGGAAGAGGTTTTCAGTCGCCACATTTCATCTGCTGCAAATCCTGAATACCCAGATGGAACTGTCAGTCGTATTTTCATCTGAAGATTTCTTCTTTTTACTCAGATACTTCTGATATTAATTGGTTTTCTTTATCGGACTTCTCCAAATTACTTTACTCCAAGTTACTTTGAAAAGAATCAATCTGGATTCATCATTCTGTTCATAATACGAAATACGGATTGTCTTCAATGGATTCTGTAGCAAACATTGGTTCTATTACAGAGTTGGAACATCAATTGCCCGGTGTCTTAGCAACTAAGCTCCAATACACTCAGGCGAGAAAATCATGTAATTCCTTTTGATTCAACGACCACCTGCAAAATATCTTAAATCACTATATGTTTTTCAGAACCAATGTATTTCATTACTATATATTATAAACGTAACTAGCGTAACCCTATCATTAACAAAAACACCAACTATGTTCATGCAAGATATTGTTTAAAGGTGAAGGAGAAAAGAAAATATATTGTTTTGGTTGTGAGAAAACATACATTTCAAGAGGATTTGCCATATGTGAATTTTCTTAATGATACTCATGCGGTAAACTATGCGGAAGTGAAACAGTGAAGGATTTACTACGGGGAAATAGGCTACTCAATAAAATCAAAACATATGTATGTAAGCTTTACTGGTATAAAGAAAGAAAATGAAATAACAAGTTCAAACGATCATGAAAATATTACTGAAAGAAACATTGTACAGATACTGAAAATCGGAAAACAAAGAAAAGTCAAAGAAATTACTTATCTTGGAACACTATCACATTCAACACAAGGTCTTTAGTATAAATTACAGGTATCAGGACTATTGTAAAACTTAGATTTCGATTTTGAGAATCTTGTATAAATAACTCGCATTATGTCCATATTACTGAACAAACAAAATGGTCAAGAGAGAAAAGGATAAATGCATAAAAATTTAGAAGTAAACTGAAAAGTGTTTTCGTAAGAGCAAAAACCGAGGAGGACGCAATGGCATTGTGCCTTACAAAGAAACGTCTTTGAAACGAATAATAAAAAATAAATGAAGCAATAAGAAAGGAACAGTATTTTTGGAATATCCGAGATAGAAAGAAGGAAATTGGATTTGCAGTCTCCAACACCGTCTCGGTTTCTCTTTTTTCCTAACTGCTTTCGAGAGAGAAATGAGGACAACTGAAGATGTAGGCTCGCAATTTGAAGAGAGAAGCATCAAGGAACAAAAACGATCAAGCTTCTATTAATCTCCGTGGTCATTGTTGGAGCATATGTTGGGGACGCCTGTCATTAGAAAGCAGTGATATCTAACTTCTTGCTTAGCGAATGGAAGGTACAATACACACTTCTGACATACTGACAAGGTGCACTAAACTTTTTTCTTACCTAGGAACGAAAATTTAACATTAAATTATACACCTTTACGACCTTCTTAAGACGTACACAGCTCTACTATGTTAATTTGAAATATATAATTGAATAAAAAGAGAAAAATATGAAGAATGTTAGATCTTTTTTTCTTGTAATCAAAGTATGCTAATTTTGAAGACATATTTCGCGAGTGCATTTCACAGGTTTGTAAATAAATGCTTTGAAACTCTCGAGTGGGTTCTTCGCAGTTTCCTTTCTTTCCACGGCTTCCGAGCTTCATTGTGCTTTAAAGAATTTCTATGAGAGTATCGACCGATTCTACACAATTTATGTGAATACAGAGAATCGTCTTCAGTTGTTCCAGAAAGATCAAGAGGAAATGTCGCGGAGCACTCCACGCAGAAGTAAAATTTTATCGGGTGAAAAGTCATCAGGATAATCCGTGTTTCTTTGTTGTCTTGAACAGGATTATTTTATTTCTGGAGAACAAAATATTTCGATACGTTTATTATATACTTAAATTAAATTAAAACATTTAATTAATACAGTTTACACATTCTAAAATATTTAGTTGTTTCTTTTCAAAACAATTAGGCGAGCAATCTGAGATATGTCAATATTTCGAAATTAAGTTAACACACTGGAATCAATATAGACAGTACGTTGAAAGCGCGCAGTGAGGCATATAAAACAAGTATAATTCAAAATCGCCAATTTTTGAGATGTATCACTATTCTTTCGGGGGTGCGATGTATAATTTTACAAAAACATGGTAAATTTTGAATAGTCGATTTGTAATGAAAAGACTCTCTGTCTACCTTAAAATTTTCGCTATAAAACTGTAGTGAATTCATTATAAATTTTCGTCTACTGCTCTTGTTGAACTATCAGTAATTTTGCCCGTCAGTTACAACCTATATTAATAAATGTCAATTAATTGGATTGTCTGTTGCGTAGAAATCGGAAAAAGTAATCGATGAAATTATTTGAAAGCTTAATGAACACTCCTCAAGGGTTATTGAAAATAAAATGCATAGTACGGTTAATATTGATGAATTACAAGATCAGAAAAACAATTAAAATTGGCTGCTAATCCGTAGATGTGAATCTTCACTCGCATGACCGTTGACTGTGAATCTTACTAATGTGTCCGCCAGAGTTCAAGGACTATCAACTGAATGTATAATCTACTTGACCGGATCGTAGAACCAAATTTATATAAAGGCTGTGAAGAACACTGTTTTCATGTAGGTACAAAACCTAAACGTTAAATGAAGTCCAAAGAATTCATAGGTCGTAACTGTGATCTTTTTAATTTCTGTGTAATGTGTATGTTTCTTCTTACTTACTGGATTTTTATATAATTCGTAATTATGTGCACATTACCTTACAATTCTGAAAACTAAGAGTCATTTTGTAGGTTTTCTTAGTGGCAATAATTTTTTTTGATTGATAAAAGTGAAAATTTAATACAACGAAAGAAGAGGAATGTTTTCTCCGTAAGTTGTTTTAAAATTTTGAATGTCCAGTAAGTTTCCTTTCAAATTATAAACTTATTTACAAATGTGATAATTTTTTTATATCAAGTTACACAACATTTCGACTCCGCAGTTTTCATTAGTGTATTGTTATAACGTATAAGCAGAGGAAATGAAGTACCCTTACTATATTAACGATAACACACGATATGCATAAACAGGAAGGAATAAACATAAAAATCACAATTCATCAAAATAATGAATTATAAACTAATGACATTTTCCGTGTCAGTATCTAAATTCATCATTAATTCATAATTATTTTCGGTAAGCGTCTCTCTTAATACTTTTCATCCTAGTTTTGACATTCATTTAATTCATTTCATTATCTTCTTGTATCATATATTTGGAAATTACATTGTGGTTTAATGTTTTTATACTGGACTTAGGTGTTTTGATTTGTGTAAACAACGAACATTTAGATTGCCCAATTCAAAGTATATGTTGATATACTGAAGAAGTCAGTTTATGGTATTTGAATGTCACATATCATTGAATGCGAGTTCGAGAGTATTAGATATCGAAAACGGGTAAAGAGCGACGGAAAATACGAAACGTCTAGTGGGAAGTATCAAACATTGTACCTGTGACGTGAATAAGATAATATTTCTTCCACCAAGAGCAGGAAATGAATGAATACGACGTATTGAAACATTGACAGATATTTTTCGTTCCTGGATATTCGACTTCTGTGGACAGGAATTTGTCGAAGGAAAGCGAGAGAATGGGTGAGAGAGAAAAAAGTGGTAGATTGCCATTAAATCCCCTCGCGATGAGAGTTTCTGTTTCGTGGCAAAGTGCTCAATCTATGTACGCCTTTGTTGGTCCCTGGACAGAAGCGATTCATCTCTCCAGTGATCTCTTTTGTTTCCCGACGTGTCACAGGAAGTCTAAAACGCTGTCGTGAGTGGGTTGCGGAAGAGCGCGAGGCGCAAGGGTCGGGCCGTTAAGGAAGAGGGAATACTCTCGGCGTCCCATTGAGGAAATTAGGAATCAATAAAGAAGAAAGTTTTTCTCAAGCGTTTCTCGACGAAAGCGGAAATTCTCGAGGTAACGATCTAGAGTAAGATATTTTCATCATCCTCGTTTACATAGTGGGATTTATCTCTAAGATTAAAATATTTTAATTTAAGAAATCTTTCATCATATAGATTCTCATAAAGGTTGAACTTTGTTAACTTCAATTTAGGAAAAGTATGCACAGATGGGGAGTGATGTACGCGATCAGCTGTTAATGCTACGTAAGCATAAAGTACGGTTTGTGAAGTAATGTTTCAGTTAAACGTATTCATTGATACGAGATATAATAGGGAGTTTTTGGATAGAGTACCTGCGAGCTATCGTATATGCTATCCACATGCGCATGCTCAGAAGATAGTGGTACACTAAAACTAGTTGCGGAGTAAATTACGACGCATCTGTTTGCGTAAGTTAGTGGTACGCTAGTAAGCTAGGTCATGGCTGATTCTGTTCTGGATTTGAGATTATTGATACCTGAGAGGGAATGCTCAGGATTTGTTGGTTGTGTGTACCGTATAACGATGTTTTGGTGTACTTACGTAACTGTTTAATTGTGTATACTTGCATAGAAGTGGTTTGTTAGAGTTTGCAATTTTTATTATGATTTGATTCGAAGATAGGCTTTGCAAAATGCCTCATTTGCATCATGTTACTTTACGCGGTTAGCGTCATCGACATAACGTATACGTTAGGTAGCGTGTACGTTATCCAAAAACGTTATGATTAATCAAGGTTCATATACTTCTCGTTATGTTTCGAAATGTGGGTTGACATAAGAAAAAAATAATTGAAAATGGAGAACGGAATGGATCGGTCACTATTATTCATAATTTGATAATGCCGTAATCAAAGTATTTTCTAATTGTTTCAATGTTGAAAGAATATTTTCCGAAAAACCCACCAAGCGTGAACATTAGTACTCTTTTGTACCTGGAAAATAACTAAATGTGATTAACTTGGTAACATTTTGATGTGTTCCATTGATTCTGAGGTGTAACTAATCAGTAAATTATATTTAAAATGCGAATGCCTATGAATGTATTCATACAACTTTGAGTTTTGTCAAATCTACAAGTACTATGAGTTACATACAACTGATACTAGTTTAAGATGATCTGAACACAATATGACCATATCCAGTTCTGCAAAGAAAGTGTTTAAGGCAAGATTAAGTTATAATTTAAGTGCCAAGAATACATTATAATAAGAAGACCTCCGTATAAAAAAGTCCATATTCAACATATTTGAGGAACGCTTGGCACCTATCTTGAAATTGTCAACTCAGCACGTTTTGAGATGTTAGAAATATATTCCCATATTTTGATGTGCACGAGATGCACAAAAAATCTCTCTCGCGAACAAAACAGCGACATTTTCTGTATTCATTTATGCATTCAATATGTGACTGTTGAGCAGTGAAACGTATTCACGCGAGGACCTTGCCGCTTCAGAATAGAATACCCGGTTACGCAGAAGTTGAAATTTAATGGTAGTGTGGCCCAAACGACCTTACTAGAATGCCAAAAAGTATTTTGTAGTCTGACTCCTAATTCGTTTTCCTTTTACTTCCCTTTTTTCTCCCAAAATTCTCTACCTCGCTGTGGTAAGTTAAGCATATTATATTTCTTTCTGATAAAAGTGGAATATTATTACTAGATTTTTTATGTTTTTAATTAAAGTTAATCTTATTGTAAAAGGGAAAGAAAATGAATAACTTAATATTTGCATTTGACTGCAGTACTTTTAGTGTCATTCTAAATAAACAACTTGTAAAATATAGAACATGAAAGTAGACATTTTCAGATGGAAATAACTATATCAATACCTCAAAGAGTATTGTATTGTATTGTATTGTATTGTATTGTATTACATATTTATCCTTAAAGTGTTTCATTATATTTCTCGTTACGTTCTTACCTCAAGAGACAAAAATTAAGATACTATAGAGTAAAACGATATTGCACTTAATAATTTTCTAAAGGAAACACTGTTTAGGCTTAAATTTTATTTGTTATTCTATGATATTTTTTGAACTCTGCTTCAAAGACATATGTAAAATAAATAATAAACATAATAATTCACAATCCAGAAATAAGTGAAAATAGAGAATGGACTTGTAAGGAATCGCACATAAAAGGGGCTGAAGAAGCAAATGACAACTATTCAACAATTTAAAGTATCATACTGCTTTGAAACGAGAATACTTCTATTTTTCAGAACCTAAAACGATATACCCCACATAAAAACATAAAACTATTGCGTTGTTCTGTATATTGTTTCAAGATATGTTGCAAATATAGATTTCCGCCCCTCCGTACTCGAGTAAAGATGTTCGTGATGGAGTAAGAACTATCCGAGAGGGATGAGATATATTTGGAGGAGATGTTCGTGATGGAGTAAGAAATATACGACATGACAGTCATATATTTGGAGGTTGTACAATTTTAATGTACGTAATTAAAAGAGTGGTCGCATTCGACTATTTTTAAGGATGTCGAAAACGGATTTTGGCTTCTAGTAACGAAATTATTTGTATCGAAAAATGATTGAAGTAAAAATGGTAGATAATGAAAAGACAAATAAAAACAGGTCTTTTATAGAAATATACGATGATTTGTAAACTTGTTAGTCGCAAAAGAATGTTTTCCAATTATCAATAGTATTACCAAGAATAGTATTAATCCAATAATAAAAAGTGAGTTATATGCCTACGATCCGGACTATCTCCTTCTAACGTAATAACAGAATCACAACTAGAAAATCAAACAAAAACAAAGCCTTATTTCTCAATCATATTTTAATTTTTATCAACTCTATAAAATCAACAATTGCCTGAAAGAGGAGCTTGAAAGGGTTTCCGGTATCTTTAATCCTTGTTTAAGAATAGTCAGAGACAGATGTTTAAAGCACATAGTTTAAAGTACACAGTAGTTTAAAGTACATTTACTATTGTAATCTCTAATAACTTCTATTAACTGTATACCCTTGATGACTATATAGGATGTTTATATTGTACGGTAAAAAAGAATCGTTAAAACACTCGATAAAAATACCCTTATGAAATTATTCACAAAAGGTAACTGTGTGTATGGTGTGAGAAGAAAGGAGAATGGAGAAAGAGGAAAGGAGAATGAATGCGAGGATTATTCGAAAGATTAGAAATAGGGGGAAGGAAAGAGAATACTACTACTATTAACGTCCATTATATGATATAATCAAATAAATAATTAATAACTTACGACCTTTTACGCAACCTTCATTAGATAATATGATTTATGCAGTGTCTCCTTATAATAAGTTCATAACTCCTTCACTTCGTAAATTACTTAGCACTGAGAATATGAAATTAATTTCAACATTTAAAAATAAAAGGAATATTTTTCTAACGAAAGAGAAATATAAGAAAGATGAATACTAACAACGTAGTACACAAAATAAAATGTAAAGATTGCAATGCTAGCTTCGTAGGTCAAACAAAAAGAGGATTAATAATTAGAATCCAGGAACACAAAAGAAAATTAAAATCTGTTGAACAAAGTGTAATTACATCACATTGTATTAATAATGATCACTTGATGGGTTGGGAAAATACATTAATTTTGGACAACGAAGTTAATTATTATAAACGTTGTATATCAGAAATGATAATTATAAAAAAATACACATGGGAGTTTGAATTTACGCACAGACACAGAAAAACTATTTGGTTTATACAATACAATATTATAACATGTTTGTGCTTTTACTTTTTTGTAAACATATGTTGTGCTTATATTTCTGTTTATATCATATTAATTTGTCCTGTTGTTATGTTTATTGTTATAATTTGTCATTACTTGATCACCTGGCGACTTTAATCCAAGTCGAAACGTTGTTAGCTCTTCAAAGAAAATATAAATATTATTCGTCCATAGAAGACCGTAAGTTATTAATTATTTATTTAATTAAGGTAAGAGAATGTTTTCGCAAAATATGGTGGTAAAATAATGTTGAGACATGATGAGACTAAAGCACCTGACACGAGCAAATGAAGGAAAAGGGAGAAATATTAAATAGAGAAAATATAAGTTGGAATTGAAGAAGAATGACGTTAGATTGAAGAGAAACATGAAGATAAGGAGTGGTTAGAACTTGCTCTTCTACACCAACCGCCACTACCTTTTGCTGCAAGGCCTCTGAGAGTGCTGAAGGGTTTCGTAGAGCCGCTGCGAGAGCAAAGTTCGCTCCACTGCGCCGACCGATGTACAGTTCAGTGGAAAGCAACATCTCGTAGACCAAACGCCAAAAACATTCACGCACATCACACACATCACCATGGAGAATTTACATTCGAAAAAATTTTCACGCCTCAGTTAATATTTTGAAATGAAAACGGCCGAAAATTTCTTCCTTACCACGTGGCACCCGAGAAATACCGAGGACAGATAAGTATATGATATCTTTCATCTTGCGAATCTGAATATAATAACTACATATTTCTTTTCTTTCAATCGCATTTGAAACAGGGTAATTATACAGTACGCAATATATGATTTCCTTCACTTTAGCTTCCTTGGATAGCATCACTCCTCTATTCTTAGGATGCCTGTCTAACTTTTTAATATATTTTGAAATTCACATGTTTCCTGCATATTCATTGAATTTACCATATATTTCCTCCGTCCGAATTGTGTGTTGTCCATCTCTGTTTAAGGTTTTCCAATATTTTATGAAAAAGTTAATGAAAAATAGAAAGGACGAGAATCCTAAGAGAGAAAAATTGGTTCAATTTCTACGTGACTAAGGCCGGAATCGTCCAATTTGTGAACGATTTTTGTTTTACTTTCTATTTTTTATAACCTTCTTTATTTATAGCAAACAGTAGTGTCTCTTGTCATTAATATCACAGTCCAATAGCATGTGGCCAGACATTTATACATTAAATAATTCGTTCTACTCGGTAGTAAAAATGTGTAATAATTTGCAGCTCTGTAAGGAAAAACGCTAATTTTTCTCATGTGGTGGTACAGACTGGCCTGCATTTTGTGTTTGTTTCGCCGCGCCTCCTTCGTCTACAATATTCATCTAGTGAACATATGACGCTCCTCACATTAATTTGTAACTCATTCACATTTCGTTCATTTGCAAAGTTTCTAAAACATGTTGTTTTCTTAAGAGGCTCAATATAAACTTCTGAAATACCCTTAAAATCATTGACCCATTTCTCAATATCGTAAAAAAAGGAACGGACCTGTCTTCGGGGAACTTGTCGAATAATAACTTCAACAGGCTGAAAACACTAAGCATGATTCTACATTGTGGTTTTACAACAACGACATAACCTTCGATCTCTTGGAGCACAATTCAAGTCAAAATGTATCATTCTCCTCACTAAAAGTATATGAGGTATTTTATACAACCACAACTCGTAAAAACGCCAACTTATTCCGTTAATGCGGAAAATTAGAGATGAAATTCTTTTAATGCTTTTTTAAAATAATTCAACACACAACTATTTAATAAAGTTTTGACTGGACTATTGAAATTTACTAAAATTTGTGAATGTATCATAGTTTGAAAAACTGAATAGAGATTAATCACAATAAGTTTAAGAACGAACAGAAATGGCAACATATCTTGCAATGCGATTAATTTTTAATTTCTGTAAAATCATAAACTGATTCATAGAAATTTACCGTTTATCAGCGTGGCAAGCAAAGAAAATAATTAAAATAGATTTTTTACATAAAATATCAAAAATTAACTATATCCAACTCAGTAATGTAAGGGATTAAGATGTGACCAGATGTGTTGTAAAAGTGTCATATTGAGTAATGTATTGGAAAACACTAACATTCAGCAAACCCGAAAACAAACCAAAACATTTGAACTACATGGTGGAAAAGATTTATTACCATTGGGAATGTGGTTTGGAACTTGAGCAAAAAATATTCGTTATCGAGATAGGGACACGTATTGGAGATTTTTCACATGATTCATTGCTCGATAACTTCAATTATAAGAACACACGTTTTGCTGGTCGTCCAATTTTTCAATTTTCATGTCAGAATATCCATAGCACCCACTAAAAGTTATGATTTTGTTATAGAGAGAGACTTTTTTTAGAGATTCGATAGCAACAAACATACAATCCTATTACACACGTCCGATCTTAGGATTAGTATAAGCAATTTTGCGATCTGAACAAAATACCAAAGGAAAATGTATGTAACACGTAAATTAATAAAAAGAATTTTCGATGTTACTTATTCCTTTATTTTTCACTACAGATCATCAGTGTGGTGTATTCCATCCCTTTCTTTTAAAATATTAAAAAGCCAGGTGTTATTCATTACGGTTGAGATTAATTTCCTGGAAATAAAGAAGATGTTTAAAACGTATTATGGGGTACTAAGCAGTGTCGTTATTTTATAAGAACTAGATGATTCGCTATCTGTAAACGCCAAGGATACGAGATTTCATGAAATGACGACTTAGTTTAGTACTTTGAAATAAGTAACAGGAAAACAGACAAGCGATAGAAACTTGCATCAATACAAAAAATTATTTTCCTCTTTATGAATTGCTCTAATTAATAGGTAAACCTAAAATAACCGTTTTTTGAAACAAAAAACGCAGACATATGAATCTACAATATTTTTCTAGCATTGCCTATTTTGATTTTAAATATAGGATAGTGACATGAAAACTTAAAACGCTATTGATTCACTACAAAAAACAAAATAAAACGTATCAGGCTATGCGAATCATGTTTTGCTCAGTGACGTGCTATGAGTACTCCCAAACCGTCGTCATTCACAGCCGGGAGGAACTTCCCATGCAGTACATAGTGGTCACACACATGTTTGCTACATGTCTCCATGTCTCCAATTAAGGGGCGTGAGCACCTGGGGCTGATTCGTGCTGGACTCGCAATGAGGAAGGGGGCGGGGTGAGGTGCATGGAATGAGGTGAATAGAAACGCTGATGAAGGGTTAAAAAGAAAATACAGTTTTAATACTATTGATAAAGATATAATGCAGAATTTAATGTAACAATAATTAGATAATTAAGAATGAATGTAATATTAATTAACACATGTTACGTGAAAATATTCCAAAATCTCCCGTAATTGCAATTAAATATAAAAGAATATTTTTATTTTAAAAAAATATTTATTTATCGTAACGTTACCTTAAATCTTATTTTCATGATGTCTAATGTAGAGTTCAATAAATGCTAAAAGAAAAGTAGAATAGAACGTTGCACGAAGATAAATTATATCTTCCGAGTTTTGTTTTCAAACATTAAAATGAATTTGATTTATTAAGGGAACAAATTTCTCTCACAATTCTACAACTAATTTCGAGCAAACAAGGTATGCTTGAAAACAAAATATGGTAAACAATTTATAATAAATTTATTGTCAAAAAAGCAGTACAAACTGCGTATGACCACGTGGAGAACAACAAACTAATTTACTCTCCGGAAGCAAACAAGGGTCCATCCCATCAATTCCGATCAAGGTCTCTAAGACAGAGGCGGATTCAAAAAATTCAGTAAAAATTCCTAGATAAGATCAAAAGTCAGCTACGAGTTATAACACTAATAGAATGTCAATATGTTTGTAATTTAACACAAAAAATTAATTTTACACGCACAAATTATTATAGAACTAAAGATTACACTGAGTATAGTGTTTAAAAATCATAAGAATTGTTTTAACACTAAATTCACGATTTATTGTTACAATAAACACGTCCCTTGACAAAGCCTAGAGAACTAGTATAAGAAACCAGCCTCTACCCGAAGGAAAATAGGAGAAACACCCGGGTCAGGATGGGGCTACAGAATTAATGTGTACAACCGTGTCAAAGTTCAGTATACATAGAACTAAATTAATATGTGCCTTAAGACAACACAATCATGCAAGAAAATAGTTTTTGAAATTGTTATAAGTTATTTAAAAAGGACTACAGCAATGGCGTGATAAAGTACAATACGGATTTAACTTTTATTAAAATCAATAAATTATTTTACAGAGTAGAAGCACTGATGCAGGAGGTAGTTTTTAATCGCGGATTTGAAGAGATTCAATTTCAAAATACCTTTTATATTCTTGGGCAGGGAATTATATAGAACAATGGTATGGTGTTCTTTGGCAAAGAGTGGTTGACACTCTAGGGCGATGAATATTATTACTATTGCGAGGATTCTGTTCGTGAACGAGACTGTTTCGTATGAAGGAAGGGTGGCACTTCAGTAAGTCTGTCTTAACAAACACGACATTTTCATAAATATAAATGCATGGAAGTGTTAATATATTTAATTGCTTGAATAAAGGTTTAGATGAGTTTCGGGGGTGAGATTTACAAATTATCCGAACTATCCTCTTCTGAATTCTGAAAGTTTGAATACTCTGACCGGAATTGCCTCAGAAGGTAATGCCGTAACGTAAATGGGAGTAAACGTTTGCAAAATATACGCAACGGGAAATACGTGGACTAACTGCGTTAACTAAGATTCGGAATGCGTAACACAATTTGCTTAATTGGGAATTAAGATTGTCAATGTGACAATTCCATTTGAGGTTGTCTTGAATATGGAGACCTAAGAATTTTGTATTCGTAACAGTTTTTAATTGTGTTCCGTTTAAAGAAAGAGAAACCTGGGGTAAAGATATTGTGATACTATTATGAAATGACATATACACTGTTTTATCAGTGTTTACAATGAGACGATTTGCATGGAACCAAGTCGAAAGGTTAGACAAAACTTTTTGAGCATTGGCGTGTTTACATAGTAAATTAGTGTCATCAGCAAAAAGAACCATTTTTCAATCTGATGTGGATGATGACATATTGTTCACATACAATAAAAACGAGTAGATGGTTGAGAATTGAACTTTGGGGTACTCCACAAGTAAGTGGCTTTGTTTCTGAAAGACAAGGCTGAAGTATTTTATTTTTAGTATATGATATTTCGACCTGTTGATATCTATCTTTTAAATAAGAAGTGAGCCATTGATGTGGAAGTCCACGTATGCCTAACGAATGCAATTTTGAAAGGAGAATTTCGTGATCAATGACATCCAATGCTTTAGATAAATAAAGAAAAACACCCTGATGATTTTCTCCATGATCATGAGAAGTGGTAACATCATTTAAGAAAGAAAGGCGCTTGTAGTGGAAAAGGATTGTCTAAAACCGTTTTGGTCGTCAGAGAGAATATTATTTTTTGATAAAAATTTAGAAGACGCTTATAGAACAATTTTTTTAGGATTTTTGAGAAAATGAGTAGTAGAGATATTGGTCGGTAATTTCCAATATTAAGTTCGTTTCCTTTCTTGTGTAAAGGTTTCACTTAGGTCTCTTAAATATGTTAGGAAACACCCCTTCCGATAAAGAACTATTAAAAGCATTTATGAATGGATTTAATATAACGTGGGACGAAAATGTAACAAAATACTCGGCTATATCATCTATGCCTGTTGAAAATTTGTTTTTTAATAAACTGATGATTCTTATACTTTACAAGCGTTAGTTTCGGAAGTGAACATAGAATTGGGTGCGTGGGTGGATATAATTGGAGGACATTGATTTGGATATATTGAGTTCGTTATTTTACCTACTTCTGAGAAGTGAGAATTAAACAAATTTGCGATGTCCTGAGGTTTTGTTACGATTTGCCATCGTTTAGTAAAGAAACATTTTCTTCGCGGTTTTCAGAAGTTGACGTGTAATTTTTAACAATATTCCACATGGGTTTCATCCGGTTGTTCGATTTTAGTATATGCCTGTCGTTTTCCATAATTTGAGCTGCATAGACTATTTATAATATATACTTTAATTTCGTTGACCGCAGATTACTTGACGCTTATTTCCATGACAGTTACGGTATAGTGATCTCCGGTCAAACTAATATAATTTAGTAAATATAACTTTCAATGAAAGAAGGGTAAACTAGGAAAGAAAAAAAATTAAATGAATTTATTAAATGAAATGTATCCATTAGTATATAAAATGACTAGGTTGAGATATAAGAGCAGAAAGTAACACGACAATAGAATTATGAACGAGTGATATATCTTAAATTTATGACAGCAATTTAATGAAATTTCCCGCAAAGATATTATTAACGTGTTTATAATGACTGCAAACTTGTTGGAAAAGATTGTTGAAAGTTCAAGACAGATAAAATATATAGATTACTTCGAATGGTTTAAGCGAGAATAACATCTCAGGGAACTAATCAATTATTTTGATGAAAAAAAATCTAATATCGAAAACATTACTTAAAAAACAGTTTATTATTTTAAAAAAATATACTTTTTACAACGAAAGAGTTTATTTTCATGGTTTAAAGTTCTGAGCATCTTAGTTTGATATACGTTTTAAACTTAATGCATAGTTCAATGAATTTTTATATACGCCAGATTTGTGTCTCCACCTGTGACGAATTTGGATTCTTGTAGATTTTGTTGAACTATATACAATCATAGCGAAATAAGTGACACACGAAGAGAGAGAGAGAGAGAGAGAGAGAAAAAAACGTTTTTCGTTCCCGGGTCGTAATGGGAGGAAGAGGATCACAGAGGAAGAGGGATGGGCATGGGACTGGGACTGGACCGAGACCAGTCCGCTACATGGGACGGGCAGGAACGTCAATCCAATTACCGGCGCGGCGGCGAACGCGGGGACAGCCGCCGCCGCCGACACTCCCCGAATTAACAGCGACGGGCAGCCTGCGGCAGAGATTGTGGTCCCCATGCTTCTATCCCTTTCTCCCTCTCTCAACCAGTCGAGACCCCCGCCCCCATCATGAGTGCTCGACCCCTCGACCCCGCGGAACCCCCGGTCGATAGGCGACTGCGCGCTTTCACATTTTGTCCTGAGGTATCTTCTGTATTGCAATGCTGCGGTCACATCGGTTTTACAGGTCTGAAAATGTAGAGGTATCGATACGGGACTCAGATATGGTGTAAGATACGAGCCATGTCTTCAAGTGGAATATATTACTTTTCCACACTTTTTGATTGAGACGGGATATTTTTTCGGAAATTGAAATGGTACGAAGGATATTCCAAAATATCTCATGAGTAGATCGAATTTGGTTGGGAAATAAAATTCGAGTATCATTGGTAGCCAACTTTTCGTCTTTATGTCATCAAGTTTTCCTGAAGAACGCCTACAAAAGATATCGCCATATCATAGTAACAGTAGAATAATACATTTCACATTTTGATCAGAATTAAATAATTGTAAATTGCAAGACTTCCCGGAACGAAAATGTATCAATTTTGATATTAGATTAATTTTGCGTATTTTTGAAATTACATTTCATTTTCCATATAACTAGCTGAATATCCATAACATTGATTGCGCGAATTTTGTGAAGTTTGTTCAATATTCTTTGTTTAATTACCACTGCTATTCGAATACAACCGATAATGTGTTGACTCCTGAGCAGCACCAAAATACATTGCAAACATAACATACATTACTATTATAACAATTTGAAAATTTATTCGGTCATACAACTGAACATTCATAACACAATACTTTCAATACCCATCGTACAGAAATTCATTTACAATTGGAATAAAAGTGGTAAAGCATGAGATTGCACATAAGTTTATTTTGGGAATGGATACTTATTGTGAAAAGAGACTTCTAGTAATATTCAACCAGGAGCAAATACAGGGGTTAGTGATAGAAACAATTGACAATACAAGGTATACAACTACATTTTCGTTTTAGTGGGTTCTTTAGCAAGAGACAGTATATATTTTATATATATATATATATATATATATATATATATATATATATATATATATATATATATATATATATATATATAATACACATAT
>NNCF01126653.1:413785-470482 GCA_002313205.1 Laupala kohalensis | reverse complement strand
TAACGTTCTTTTACTTAAAACATGTATTAATGGATTATTTTCCAGAGGATGAACATTGTGGTAAATGTCATGCAATACAAACTTTTCTTTTGGGTCAACACGTGAAGGAAGGTACTTTGGAAGAATAAGATTCTAACCCAAGTCTTCAGTGTATTCAGTCACAAAAACCGGCAGCAAACTTCCTTCTATCTTTTAGCTTTCAACTATTCAAGTACAGTTCATCCATGTAATGGTATTAACTGAATAATTTTGAGAATGAATTACGAATACATTATGAATATTATCAAAAAAAAAAAAAACTTCAAAGATAGTATCTAAAATGTTACATTTTCATAGAGGTAAACAAAGTCGGAATGTTTTGTGTCTAGAAATACTAGGAAATACTTGAGTGATCCGCAAAGAAAAATATATTAGGATAAAGCCCAAATACTAAGCTTTGTGCCGTCAAAATCCAATTCTTGCGTATTCCGCGTACGTGCACAATAGTGACGAAAACGACAGGCAATCTTCTCTGTAACAGCACGGAAGCGTTCTGTGGAAGGGTTATTACTGAAGGGTTGCTGGGCAACCAATTAGAGTGAGTGGAATCTCCTAGAGCTCGGCAAGAGCCCTTGCTTCTGTTGCTGCTCGGGAGAATTGCGTGTTCGCGTCAGTGTCCACACATTCGCTTCACAAACTCTGGCTACCACGTCTGCTGAATACTTTAATTAAAGGGGTCGTCTATGATTAAGGTATTCTTTTATTTATTCTCCCATGCATGAGCCATGAGATTTTTTTATGTTGTGCAATTTTTGTGAGGTGTCTTTGATGAAAAATATTTTTGAAGAGAAAAATATTTCTAACACCGGTCTCAGCGGAAAATTCATTTCGCATTTAAATCGTTTTGGATATAAATACCAATGGTGAATATAATTACTGAGAATAAATGTATTTTATCATTCCGTAAAATGGAAATAACGTAGATAGGATTTTAAAACGTTGGCTCCATTGATTTATTTACAATGTATATATCTCCTTCCAGAGTCAACAGAGTAATAGATGTGTATAAAAGATCCCTACCGAATTGTGATACAGTATTTATAGAATTTACAAATTTGTTTCTCGGATTTGTTTTAACATTAATAAGCTATCGAAGGCATCTATACTCACACGAGCATGCATCTCCCGTGATACACCTTCTTTCCTTTCCTCTGCGACGTGCGGCTTCCGCTTTCCTTGAAACGATGCCCTACGGCCCTACAACCTCACCCATTGCACGGGTGCGCAATTAAGATATTTTACAAGGTATAATTACTTAGAGGCCGCTGCTCGGCATTGCAAGGCATGGGAGGTTGGTAAAGGGCAAAGAAGAGAGAGATAAACGGACGAAGACGAAAGGATGAGGACGAGGCGCCTATAAGACACTAATGGCCAATGAACACGAGTGTGGTAATGGAATTTGCGAACACAGCCGCGCGCACTCGCTTTAGAAATGGCGGAAAGAAGTAGCTGTAATTAGAACGAAGGCGAAAGTGGCGACTTTATGAAATAAAGAGGCTATGTAAGAATAAGGCGGTCGACGGAAAGGGATGCAGAAGTAATATGGAGTAGTGGAAGGAAGCCTTGTGGGACTGAATTAATTCATGAACTAATTATATCCTTAAACAAAAATAGTCTTTCAAATGGTTCCAGATAATGAAGTTTATGATTTGCATTCATTTTCATAACGTACCCTTGCAAGATAGCTCAAAAATATAGTTTTATCACAGTAATATTTCTCAAGCGTTGAGATAATTTTGAATAAAAATCTTAAACTTTTTAACAATGGTCTATTTCCTTATGAATTATATTTCGTTAATTTTTAATAATTGTATTCAAACAAACAATTTTTGAACCCAAAGAAGAATTTTGACGCATCACATAAAACCGAGATCCTTTGCGGGGTGCTGACTATCGGTAAGACAAGATAGTAACACTGTTTGTTTCCTGTTTCTTTAAACCTTAAAACTGATCTTTTTAAAGGCGCTAGCTTTACTCCCTCCTGCCTTAAGTCATTGACATCGTAGGATGCGAATGACTCGTTCTATGGTGTGTTACAGTTACAAAACAGTGGCGACTTGTTGGCAACTTGGGAGGGGTGCACGCGCATTGGAACAGGCGAAGAAGACGCTAACAAACTCTTCAAGTCGGCTTCACTCTATGAGCACGTGTTCACACTCTCGAGGATATATCGAGTTACCTTGATAAGTATTATTCTAAAATATTGATATATTTTTTAAAACCAGGTTAGTGTAAATTCTTCCAAATTGCAAATTCTAATCGGGATCTCAATATTCATTTATTCATAATATTAAGAATATCCTGAATTCTCTTTCGCCGATAGTTAAAATGTTCAACTTCAATTTCAATTATAGAAGGGATTCATTTTAAAATAAGAGTATACAATACATGTGGTGGGAATTAGGATCGTGCGCCTTACAGAAACCCTAAAATACGTCGTGGGCTGTGTACACTATACCCTAGTATTCTCTCTCAATCAACTGAAACAGTAAATAAAATAGAAATATTAAACGACTTCGATTATTGGCCAGGTAACTAATATCAGAAGCGGAAAAAGAAAATTAATAAGTGATAAGTAATAATACTGTCATGGCTATTTTTTAAATTTTAATTTTAAATCTCAGCTACTGTTTTGTATACTTAAGTGTCTGTTTCGTTCATTGAGCACCGTTGGGAACCACGGAAAACCAACGGTTAGGGCAAGCGCGATAAGCAAAATGAACAACAATTACTCCATAAAAAAGTGTGAGAAAGTATTCAACCTGTGCATAAAATTGTATTCATATTTTTGGATAAAAAGTCAATCATGTTTTAATAAATCATACATTATCTATGTTAATACTAACCATTTTTATTTACTGTACATTAGAAATATATTTGAGCAATCTTAAATATTTTAGTCATAATGTTGATTAAATTCTGAGATTATAAAACAAAACTAGTATACTCGTATACAGAAATCTTTTTTCCCTTATGATGGTGTTGAACACATGAATACGTGATAGTTCATGAATCAGCAGATGAGGGAATTTAAATAATAAGCAAGGAATTCGGATACTAGGGTACTAATCTCCCAGTAAAAATGGAACTTAGAAAAATTTACGCACGATGTTAAAATAAACACAACTCGCCGTTAAAAAGGCTGTATCATCTTTATTTTATTCAGTTACGTTTCATTCCTCAAAACCGCGCAATGTATTGTTTTTATCTAGTGGTTTTCAGAAGAACACTGTCAACGTCTTTGAAAGCGTTCGATTCAACATATCTTTGCGGTTTTTCCAGATGAAGGAACATCTCAATTTTAAAAGTACGTTCGTCACGTTTCACTGGAATCAGTTTCTCCGGTTGGACTTCCGCCCTGTCACGAACAAGCGTTGTCATCGTAGTTCCTAAGCTGTTGTAGTGTCACACTTCGCTGGCTCAACAGTTTCTGTTGTTAAGAACTTTTGGATAACGAGAATTACGAAGGATTCGCGCAGTGGTGCGCTGCTGCCACTATCTCTGCAAACTACTGTCGCTTCTGTTGTCCCCTTCGACACGTTCTCGACCTTGTCTTCTCAGGAAAGCGCTTTGCTACAACTGGCACCTAGTGTCGAGACCGCGCACCTCTCACGTTACCCGTAACTTTTGTTTTCATCGTTCGTAGGAGGTGTTTCCACATAGTTCATGATCTCTCGGATATATCACAGAGGTGACAAGTTATATGGTGGCCAACGTTGGTGGTTCTCAGAGACGAATACATACATGTATATTTTCATCACACATCAAAGATCATTTTCATGATATGATAACTTAATTTTCTTTGTTTATTCTCCAGTTATTGTCTCTTTCTTTGACAATTGAAGAGAAAACATAATTTTCAATATAAAAAATACATACATTTCACATCAATACTATGAAACTACTGACATTGAAGAGTAACATTTTTACTAAATTTTAATATCAATTTATAAGTAGTGAATGCTTGTATTAAATTATAAATTTGTTACCCAGGAAAAGCAATAAGTTTGCATTAGATTAAAGTATCTCACAGCAACGTTATCTTTCTTTCGTATGTTGTAAGATTATGTTAAATGCAACTTTTGTATGTAGAAGGGGAATTCATCATTCTTATCATCTGTATATAGCTATCCAATTGTCACCGATCTTTGTATAGGGGAGACTATTATAAATTCACCATTTTTAGTAAAAAAATGTATTATACTTCTAGTACCTTTGTTTGTTTCATATTTGTCAACATGGTATATTGTTATGTCTCCGGATAAGTGAATTACCTTGCCTCTCGGTCCAATCTGTCTAAAAAACCATTCTTCTTTATTTAACTCAAAAGATTGGTTTCACCTCCTATGGTTTTTAGAAATACTGTGTAGAAAAAAGTACATTCTTGTTGTTTTGAACCTAACTCAATCGAGTCAATTGTTATTTATTAGTTCTAAGTTATCGCGGCGTTGAATACACTATTATGTAAATATTATTATGTAATATTGTGTAACTGTTCAAAGTAGACGGCAACATGATATTATCTGATAAAACATTACATGAATAGTAATCATTCAATGTTTATTCTCTTATAAAATAGTTTTCTTTGGTATTGGAATCAATATAGGTTCCATAAAATGTGTAGTTCAATATCACCTCCGCACAAACTATAAATGCCATCTAGACACAATGACCTCGCATTCCTTTCCTAGATCCCTCGCTTTCCGAATCCGTCATTTCTCTTCACCGAATTACAGAACAATGGTATCGAAAACTTTCCTCTGCGGCCATACCTCCTTCGTTCAATACCACCTCTCATCCGCGATTACCCAAACTTCTTCGGCTTTTTATTCCTCCTCCTATACAGTTCGTCACCGTAACCCACTTTCCTCTTCTTCCCTCCACCTTCATCAGCACACCTTGCCATTCTCCAGCAGCGAACTCACGTCCATCGCGAGTTCCCATTCCATATTCATCCTCAGCTCCTTCCCGTCCCGCACTTTAATACCATTACAATTAAAATTAATGGCGAAAGTTGGCGCGGTCTCCGGCGTAATGGCTGGTAATGGCGACGCTGAGGTGGAAGTCGTGAACGGTTCGGGGTGGGGATGGTGGATGGAGAAGGCAAGCAAGCAAGGAGACAGTAGGCACAGGGCGGTGGAACCAGCGTACTAAGCCACTGAGAGGTGAGTGAGACGACGGAGAAGTGCTGACCTCAAGAGGAACCGTCCGTTCGTCCATAAATTAGCATTGTTAGTTGGCGTGCGGGACCGCTGACAGTGGAATGTTTCCGCAGAGTTTCCTGATGTATGGCGTGGTTGTGACGGCACTAGGCATTGAGAAGCGGAAAAACTTAGAGATTTGTTGTTACGACAGAAAGAAGTTATGACAGTTGCTACTGTTTACGTGCACGAAAAAAATGCACGAAATAAGAAGTAATTCAACTGTTAAACTGTATCTACCCTTTTCGATGATTTATAGACGATACTGATATATGTTCAGAAATGTTACATAAAGATAAAAACCCTGTTCATAAATTTTCATTTCATGAGAATCATCAAATGATAGGTTTAATCGTTATCAAATAAATTTTCTATTTGTTTACTACATCTACGTGTGTTTATCCCTTTTAAAATCATGTTTACTCGTATCTACAGTAAAATGACCCCTTTTGAATGCCGAGACTCATCATGTTAACCACAAATCTGTTGCAACAGTACACTCTATTGACGCGGGGGCGGACCCTCGCTGCAGCAACCGGAGTTTCGATAGACGACGTTACAATGGTGCATTGTCCCAGGGCGACTAGGGATTTCCCTTGGGTGGTTCTACCTCCCGTGACCATTAGAGGACGTCCTTGGAGTGCCGTGTGTACCGTGCTTGCCTGCCGGCGCCGCTCCCACTGTACGCACCACCCGACCTCCGTCCTCGCTTGTTCCGGACCTCCCTGCTCGTGTAACAAGCAGCCTGCGGTGTGCCGGGAATGATGGGAGGTGGTGTCAGAGGATTGGTGGTTGCCCACGCACGTTTCGTCATCGTGATGACAGCGGAACGGCAGTGACAGATGAGTAAGCAGATCAACGACGGGGGGAGGGGGACTCCCAAGCTAACAGTGATGGAATAGTAGCCTACTGTGTTGGTTTCGGAAACTTTTCCAAAGTGGAAGAATGAACTTGTATCTTTAGAATTTGTGTATTGAAATCTATGTCTCATTCTTCAAACTATTTTCAAAAGAAGGAGATATAAATATTAATGTAGTGTACAATATTAAAAAAACCTAGATATTTCATTTGACAAAAAGGGCATTCGTGTCTTGTGCAAATCTTCCGATAGTGTAAATTTTTATGTTGTTTATTAAGAACAAATATATATCCCTCTATATTGACGCACGATTACATGGTAACCGATCCGAGAAGCAAAGACAATGATATATTACAATTTACATACATTCATACATTCCGAAAAAAAATATCCAGTATCAGACAAAATAGTAGGACATCACTTTTACGTCGGAATTCTTATAATTCAAAGCAATCAATTTCCAAGATATTAGTCATAATACAAAATGTAAAATGGTTTAAATTACCAAATATTTATCATAATGAGATATCTGCTTATATTGGTCTCGAATATTTTTTATGCAATACAATCTAACCGTTTCTGAAAATTGACAGGGTTATATAACTATATAAAATAGTTACATAGATAAATATCATAGGTTGGAAATACGTACAAGAATACTAAACATTTTAATCATGTTTTTTATATTTTCTTAGCATAATATGGATTTATGTATCATTTAATAAATTTTGATCATATTAATTTTCAACATTTACGGGTAGAAGTTGATATCCTATATTATTTCACTAAAGTCACTACAAATATTTTAGATAGTATTTCCACAAAATCAACTAAAAAATAATTTTTTTATTTTCCTTAATTTTCTACATTTTAACAAATTTATTTTCTTTGTGTTGCCGTATTTACATAAATATATTTGAGTTGTGAACTTCAATTTTCTCAACGAAATGGTCTTTCCTTTAAATAAGCAAACATTTGTTTAGAATGAGATTGATATCTCGTCGCATCATTCATACATTTAGAGTTGTTTTTTGGAATACTTGCGACTAAATTTGTAACTTCTGGGCAACCAAAACGTTAAAATTTCATTCCCCCTTTTTTTAGGAAGTTAGGATTTTTGCAGTCCATCATAGTATTGAAGAATATACGGAGAGACGATTAAAGCAGAACAGAGAGAAGCAGGAGAAAATACCTGTGTATTGACTGAATGGCGTCTTTATCTCGTTACTTCCACTTAGCCGTCGATAACGAGTGGACGGCCGAGAACTCATGCAATGAGGTTTGCGGCTGGTGGTCAGAAAGGGGAAACCACAACGGGTGCAGAAGTTGTGGCGAGGGACACGTGGAAGAGCAATAATATCCTCTACGACAACAAGCTTTAGGCAATAACGAAGACAGTTCTGACGAGGGTCCGAACGGAATCCATGATGTCCAGAGTATGGCGCTGTTGCGGTGTCCACCGACGGGAAAGCGAGCTCATGGGTGTGTGACGGGATGCATCGAGGACAGGCGCAGAGCCCTGCTCGCATGACAGGGAGGAAGACAGATGGAGATAGAATGTGCACGGCTAATCAGGAAAGAGAGAGAGAGAGAGAGAGTGACGCTACGTCAATTTGCGTTGAAATTGGTGACGTGGAGTTTATATGCTACGGTCACAGTTTATGTCAGCACCTCGATCAAAAATGCTCTGTGCTTCTATTGACTCGAAGAGAAGTTGTATTATGTCATTAGGTTATCCTCGGTTTGTATTAAAAAAATAACTCTTTCAGTGCACCATTCCACGACAAAGCTTTTAAAAAGTATGTATTTGTTCTGTACTTCATAACTTTACAACTATCTAGTTATTTGGATCACATTTTTTAAATAAATTCTTGAATCAGATGACAGGCTTGGGGATAATTTTTTTATATCGCTCCCGAAAATTCATGAATAGATACCTGGGTAGGACGGATACCTCTTAAGTTTAATTTTAAATATAGTAATATTCATCGATGACTAATTATGGAATTGGCGTTGTACACAACGAAGTAATTTAATTAGACGTAGATTGGCATGACCAATGATATTTCAAGTGCTAAAAATAAAAGTATATAATGGGAGACGTAGGTGCTAAGACACGTTTTCTATAACATGAGAATCATAGAAGGAAGTGCCATATATTTTTGTTTCTTTCTAGAAGCGAAGAAGACGAGATTGCTTACGTTCAGCTTAAGAGGAATTGTGAGAGTATTCGCTTCAGTGAACACAACTCGCACAACAAACATTCAGAGAGCGCGTTCTCAAGACATCGCCAGGTGCGTTCTTCGACTTTCAACTTTAACGATAAGGAATTCTTTATCCAAACAATCTTTTTGTTCTATTGGTGAAAGTTTTTGGTTTTTTTATTACATGCAAGTCTTTGTGCAATTTGTTTAAAAAATCATGTACAAATAATATTTAAATAGTATATATAAAGAAGAAAGCTTTAGCTGAAAGAATCAAATTTGAAAATTTCCTTTTTAACATTGAATTTGTATTTTATATTCTGAAGAGAGGTTACTTATTATTTACTTAATGAAGTATTTCAGTTGGTATCATCAATGAACATTTTTTACACGAATATTTTTACATCTAAATACCTTGTCACATGAATTTTAAGAACACACGTCCGGAATATACAAGGATCCGTGCAATTTACTACTGCGAGAAAAAATGTATTTATGATATCATATATAAAGTGAATGTTATAAAGTGAATCACAATCAGTAGTATTATTTTTAATTAAATTTTTTATGAAGATAAGGAGAGATATTAATTTATTTTTATAGTTCTATATATTACTTTTAAACGGTATTTAAATTTATTGTTAAAAAATGCAACCAAATGGGATCCTACTAGATAAAATAAAATGTATAATTTTTCTATGCGAGGCACCTATCAATGATTATTTGGTTTTAATGATTAAATTGTATTTTTGCCAATAAGGTTCATTTTAGAGCAAAGTGTATCATTCGAACAAAGATACTCCAAACTCTATGCTCTCAAATTAACTGCTTGCGTGTATCACCTATCGATACCGATCACATCGTATTCTCTTGGGTACATTCCTCGCTTCTGTTCTTGGTGCGAGTTCTAGCGCTCATCACTGCCAGAGGCGCTCTCGAAGCGGGGGGGATTGCCTTTCGAGGAATTCCCCAGGGGTCTTCCACAGTTGATTGTAGCGCGCAATGCTACCGCATCTGAGCAGAGGCGTGTCTAGAAAGCCCAACGACCGCCTCCTTTCTCCATAGCAGTGGAGCTAGAGGTTCGGTCGGCGTCATACGCCCAATCAGGGATGATGGTCCCTCGCTTGTGCCATGGCCGTATCCGATACATACTACGTGCGCAGCTGGAACTAAAGCCTGCGTGCATTAAGCGAATGAGATAGAATTCTTGGCTTTGTTACTGCGTGACTGGAATTATGAATGAGTTGTACAATTTCATCAGGTTTTGGGAAACAGTTATAGAACTTTAAGTTTATTTTGTAGCAGAATTCTTATCTTACTTAACTAAGTAATGATAAATGAATTGAATTGTGAGAAGAACGTCATGAAATGAAAATAGAATTTTATTCCTACTTATCTCCTAGATTCATTAAAATATGATTTTAGCATTAAATATTAATTTTTAATCAATTTAAAAATTACATTATTTATTTGATTACTACTTACATTATAAATCACACCAATACAAATTTGGTATTTTACAGCCTCTGAATTATTCATGTTTATTTTCTAAAATGGAAGGTTTCTTGAAGGGGAAATTATTTTGCATGTATACCTTTTCTTTTACTAGTGAAAGGTCCTCTAGTAATGATATACAACAAAACTACTGACATTAAACTAATCTTAATGTTCTTGTAAAGAGTGTGATAATAAATCTAAAAAGAAACGTTTTAAGTGAAATGTTTGTACTACGAGAAAATTCATTCGGTAACAATACAACTTAATAAAACAGTTCACTGTCTTTGAAAGTAACTACATTACACATTTTTCGAAAACAGCAATATTAAAAATGCCTTCGCTCAAGAATAAAGTGAAATTAATTCTAAAATTCCCATCAAAATTATCATGATCAATT
The DNA here is from genome assembly GCA_002313205.1 of Laupala kohalensis. Lineage (NCBI taxonomy): Eukaryota > Metazoa > Arthropoda > Insecta > Orthoptera > Trigonidiidae > Laupala > Laupala kohalensis. The sequence continues at coordinate 460,285 of NNCF01126653.1, read as the reverse complement.
CGTTTCCAGTTGGTTGTAGAAGAAATCGATATTACTCATTTAATTCTGCTCTTCCTCTTCATCATCATAATCATCATAATCGTCATTAAATCCTTTTCTCTGTTATATTTGTAAGAAATTTCAATATAATGCATTAAATACGTAGCTATGTCAGAGAAGTCACATCTTTCTGTATAGTTCAGTTAATCACGAAACTTTCCAGTTAGATTTATCTAAATTATAATCAGTATTCAATGTGAATGTATCGTATTGTATTAAATTTTAATTGCTCACATAAGCATTCCGGAAGAAGAGATGATAAAGAGGAGAATAACAGGAAAATTTCTTTATTACATTTCACTTATTTGAAAACAAACAAAGATTTTTTATAAGGCCAAAAAGTAGCGGTTCGAAAATGTATAAAAATTTGTTTCTCAGTAGTTTGATGATATGCATTTTACGTTCATATTTTCTGAAATGTGACTGAGTTATGAACTAATTAGAAATTCAGTTTTATTCCAAAGTACTTCTACGTACTCTGTAAATTCTAGTCATGTTTGGATCTATGGATTTTCCCACGAGTTATGACACTTCAGATATAAAGAGTTTTTGGTAGGTTACACATATTTAAAATATCGTATATGTGATTATTATTGCCGTGTATTGTTGTTTAACGAAATAAATACTATTATTCTTCCTCTGAAATAGGTTTATTCGTCCCTAATTCTCTCACTAATATTTACAAGTTGCCATTCCCCCATGTCCCTCCATTGCTTCGAGGAACGGCTGTATTATTTATGCTTCAATCACAGTCACCACTGAATATATCACGAAGTCGTGCAGGTAGTCACTGCTACGTATTATGACCTACACTCCACAATGTCACGAATTCAACCTCCATTTTCTGTTTGTTCCGATCCTATCATTTTTTAACTCAAGTTTTCAGAAGCTAGGGATCTATAATAAATGTACCTTACGTCAGAATGGGGACATATTTCATTCTCGGAAGGCACGTCAATGTTGGGGGGGGGGTTGCATATTATCTTAAAAATGTGTAAAAATTTCATAAATTTGTTTTTTTTTCTAGTAAAACAAAATGATAAAAATCTGAATGAAATTTGCCTTATCCATATACTTACGAGGTTTCATTAAAAAAGAATTACCTAAAAATAGAGAGATTTTGAATAAACAAACACCATCACTATAAGTTAAGAAACTAAAGTAACTAAAAAGTTAATATATGGCGAGATACTGGGGATATAGCCATTCATTTATTTAACTTCCCATTACAACAGGAAAGTTAAGTGATAAATGTATTAGATAACTTCACTTTTTATCCTGGTCTCGGAGATACATACCCTGGATTTAGAAGAATCCCTCGGATTTAGGTAAAATATAGAGAATCTCACGGTGGCATGTTAGTTCTGATTCCAACTGTGAAGGGTTAAATATGATAACATTCTTGAATAACAATAAATCCCTAAATAAAAAGAATTTATTTTCACTATTTCTGTCTATGGAGAGTGTAAGAAAGAAAGTAATATTGGTCATTAGTAACATCTTTTGGAAAACGTGTAAAGGTATAGTTTACAAGAGAAAGTGAGAATGTCTACGAAAATGTGTTAGACTGCGTTGCAGAAGCGCCTCTACATAACATGATAGTGAATTTCAAATTCACAAGCAGCAAGTACACGTAGTGTATTGATTATCGAGCAATATGTTTGAGCAATTACTGCGCCCTCAGTACTTGTTTTTTTAGACTAATTCTTCGTGATCAATAGATGTTTTGTCAGAATCATCCTAATTTGTTCACATAATACATTTACCTATTTTTCTATTTTTCGTCACTCTGTGATTTTACTTGTACATGTAATTACTCTCTATCAGTCAACTGTAGTTTCGAATGAACGACATATTTTTAGTAGTCTTTTTCAAACGACGGAAATTCATATATAGATGCATTTGGAATCTTTCATACTATTCTTTATATTATATGTAAAGAGATCACGATAGTAATCATGATAGTGTTCAGTATAATTAAAATTGACAGAAAATGTGCGAGTCACTAAGCACAGAAGTGTTTTTTTTTTCTAGACATTAAAATTTTGTATCAAGTTAAAAATGATTATTTCCCAAGGTTCTTCTTTTTACTGGTTTTACATTCTTTCCTATATAAACATATCGAGAAACACAAATTACTATGATGATACCGAGAAAGTACTTTTTCGTTAAATACTTCTATTTAACGAAATTATATTTGACGTTCGATAAATTACTTCTATTCGTTAAAATTTTACTTATTAGCATTAATGAGATTTTTTTTCTGAAGTGAAACTTAATATTGTTTTCGCGCCGTCAGATACCTATGAACATGTATTACATCATTTTGGGTCTTCTTCCGAGTTCTCTCTTACTTTCCTATAACATTCACATGCAAATCAGTTAGGAACTTCTTCGTCCTGCATTTTCTTCAGTAGGTTCTTACATACCATATGGACTCCTATTTTCATCTATCAAAAGAGGGAGAGAGAGAGACAGGATATAGACACGAGCAATTTTTTCCCTTCCAAGAGAAAGAGGATCACGAAGAGGATTTCTTGATCTACATTTATGTGCCACGGTGTACGTTAAGGAGATTACTTAAACGCAACAAATATTTCTAACTTATTATTTTGGGTCGAAGGACAACATTGTTGTTCAGTTGGTTTGGTAGTGAGTTCGTTGGAATACCGGGCGTGATGGGAATGTATTGATATTACCCTGCGGTGTAGAAGGAGCGGAAAACCATCTAGGGTTGCTTTTAAACTTAAAAATCACTCCCATTGACTTTCTCTTCGACCAAGATTAGGGATCGGGAAAACCTAGACTGACCTACAGGTACGAAAGAGATGAAACAGAATAATACCTAAGTGATGAAACGAATGAGTTTATTTTTCATTCTTTCCACAACTAACGTGCGATTAGAAGGTAAAAGGAAAAACAAATACATAATTACCGTGTAATGCTTAATAAATAGATATAACCACCAGAGAAGGATTCTTAAAAATATAGTCCTTCACTGAAAATCTTTTCTTTTCATATACATCTCGCCACATGTCATCCAATACCATTTTTTCAGCCACTCTCTCTTCATTTTACAAATCGCATACATCCTTGTGTGTACGCGAGGAAGGACGTGAAGAGAATTGCGTTTTTCTTTCATTTTTATGAGTCTTTGTCTCTCAGCGCTTTGGCTTCCAGCCGCGCGTGTTGAGCTGCAACTGGAGCGATCCATGCTCAGTTTCCGCAGTGCACTATATCGTCGGGTACACCGAGAACGAATCCTGTTCCTCTGCCAATGCATTAAAATCAATCTTGCTTTTAAGATTTTCTTCACATTGTATTGAAATGTGACAAATGCAGAGAGAAGAGGTATTTTTTTCAATTTATTTTGGCCTAGGGTCTTCTAGACCACCTTGTCTTTAACCTGATCATTAAAAGATTCATATGTTTTATCTATTCTTTATCTTACTTTAATACATTGTCGTGTCTCTTTGTTATTGGTTTCACAAATTTCCGTTCCCTACCACGGGGAAGTGGATACTCATCTACTATTCCGAGTAATTTCGCTTTTTAATACGCTTCACGTATTATTTTTAATTTTGTCATATATTCTTTAAAAACCTCATATTTCTCTTTAGTGTCTATTCTTTTGTTCTTATCGTGTGTAACTCCTCGTTTCTTCATTTAAAGAAGAGGTAATGTGAAGAGGCACAAAATAAATCCAAACATTATTAACACGTGGACCAGATATGTGATATCTTTCAGCCAGACAAAAATGGTGACGAGCCATGAATCAAACTTTCTAGCTTTGATCGCAGGGGTGTGAACTACTACACCACCCATTAGTCTTTCACAACTGTACACCATTTTCCACCCAGACCCTATTCGATTTCAGGCTCGTTGCCATTTTTGCCTGAAAGAAATACATATCTTCTCCACGTGTAGGTACACGGTATAAATATATACTATTGTCATTGGTTTACAAAAATTTCATATTTTATATAGTGAAATATTTAGTCATTCGGTACAAAGAATAAGAATGACCTGTTTAAAAAGTTCCCTCTTTGCGACACGTAACCATAATGACTACAAGAGTATGTAACCCGCTAAACATAGCAATGCTGCGGGATGTCGTTGTCTAGAAAAGATTCTATATCTAATGTTCAATCTCCTGAATTGGAGGCATGTTAGTAGGTAGTCCCGCAGTTCGAAGTTATCATCTTTAACTTCAATCAATCACTCTGCCTTCCTTATCCTCTTTCATTTCTCGGCAGTGTCATATCGACATCAGGTTGGGGTCAGCTATGGTATGACTCCATAATAACTTAACAAGTCACTTCTCCCAAATTTCAACTTTGATTAGATAGTTCCATTTAAAAAATAGGAAAAAGGAAAAATAAGAATATAACTACAAACAAATAAAAGATTTATGGTGCTAGCCAACCAATTGCTTGAAAGTGCAATTACTCATTTGTTCACGTATTCAATACTTGAAATGTTTATAAATATTGTTTGTGGAGTTATGTATAGAGGAATAATATTTTATATTTTTTATCATTAATAGATGTATCGAAGAAGTATTCAGATTCATTTTTAAACAACCCACGATAAGTTCACTGTTAAATTTTTGATTTGAAGTTGACAGCTAACATATTTGAAAGTGGGAAAACAAATAAGATATTTTAAGGAGCCTTCTTACACTTTGGATGAGAAATATGGAAATATATATGTAACACTGGGATGAATTTAAGTAATTGCCAAAATTTAGATTAATTATGTTGAAATATAAATGTTGAATAAAGATAAGGGACTCCTCAGATGTAGAAGTTTTGTGTAAATTATTTAGAATCAGATTAATTTACATTATACATTGATCAATAGAGTAACTATTTATATACTTATAGAGGAATTACGGTAAGTCCATGAGTGTGACTATGAAAAATTGAAGAGATAATTATACAGGGTATGGATACTTTAAATACAAGCAACTCAAAACACACGCGTAATTAATTTGGAATTTTCATTAAATCCTAATCATACGCTTCAATGTAATTATTTCTTTAATATTATACGTATTAAAGATTGAAATAAATGTGAGTAGAGTGAGCTCCTAATCCTCTCAACACAATGCCAATTAATTCATCATCCCCAAATACGGTAAATCCACGTTTTTTATTATTCTACCTTCATCAAGTAAATACAGATATTTTTTGTTCCACATAGAGCGCACTTTTTCATTTACTTCTTCCAACGCGTATCGCTTGAGTTTCGTTTCACCATCCGCATCCGAGCCCATGTTAATTCTCATTGCAGACGTCTGTGGCGCCACCGTCGCGTCGTCCGGACAGTTCTCTTCGCATTTTCCGCGTTGGGACTCCCCCGACGTCCATTAAACGACTACTGGCCGTAATTGAATTGTAACCGCACGAGATGCCATACTGTACCTTTGTGATGTCTGTGGCATGCGGTTCAGCGATGGAAAACTGCCAGGCGTCAGTTCTTGCCACCACTCGTCTCCAGTGACGGGGTTGTGAGGCATCTCCCATGCGGTTGACTGCGGTTTTCTGTGACGCAGTTCTGATTGTGCTGTGCTTGTCAGTAACACTTATGCTGTGTCGTATCTTCTATGTCGAGTATGTTATAGTTGTTTTAGTTAGTGCAGTGCTAATTATAACTTATGAATTTTTTTTGAAACCTCTGAAAAAAATACGAATAGTTAAGTTTATTACAATATTATGCAGAATTGAGAATACGTAGTAATCTAATGAATAAAATAATCTCATACATCCAAAGAATTTTGAATAATGCATTACTTCTTCAATGGACTTATATATTAAAGTATAAACCCATTCAATTACATATATCTTCGTAATTGCTGTAATATCTTAATGGGTAGAACTAACGGCCTCACACCAGACAATGCCCAGCGGAGGGTCAATGGACTACCCTTGCAGGGAGTAGAAGATCCGGAACTCATGAATGTGCTATTGTGAAAAGACGAAGGGTTCCGCGAACATCTGCGCAACGTGGGTGATGACCTGCCAGCAAAGGGCCAGTGAATAAACTGTCCTTAGGAGGGAGAGTAACCCGGAATTGAATGCGCATTTGTAAACGACAAAAGGTTCGAGGTATGTAGATATCTGGACGGCAGGGGTGGAGGATCTGTCCAGCAAAGAGTCAGTGAATAAACTATCCTTGAGGGGCGGATGGGACGCGGGAACTCATCGAAGGCGTCATTGTGAGCAAGAAGGGTTCGGATGTGGACACCTGCACGGCAGGGGTGACCTCTCCGCAGGCATGACCAAGAGAGTGGGCAGCGGAGGCGGGGACACCAAGAAGCGTCCCCTTCCCTAACCGACAAAAGGCACGGGAAAACAGCAGCGCGGGGACCATTTCTGATTCATTCGGTCGACTGAGACGAGAGACGGTAGGGACACACCCTGTGTCATGCGGAAATGAGTCTTCCGCAGAGACTTTGAAATAGTTAACACTTGGAGGAGTATCTTCCACAGAGACTGAGATAACTAACTATTCATCCATGTCTAATCATTTGTATATGATTTTGTACATTGTCATGTCTGTTTATACTTCAAGTAAAGAGTTATTATTCTTGAAATCAGATTATTATTTCCTTTTGAGTAAGAGAGGTGGTGAGAACGAAAACATTAGAACCAGGTAGATACGTTACGTTGCGTAGATTTAATGTTAGAATGATCAGGTTCATTAATATGATGGAAATATTTTGAGCAAGTTACAACATAATACAAGGAATAGTCTTCTACAGAAGGCTTGATGGATACAAGGAAAAACGATGTTACTAATTCTACTAAAGAAAGATGTTAGGATTATTTCGAGGAACAAAGGGTCAAACATAAATTTATTTTCCTAATTCCAGGCGTCACAGTAGCTTCAGTTTAAACCGATTATATAACAGAGTGAATAGGCATTGGCATGGTAATAATCCTTTTAGTTAATCAATCTATTGAATAGTAAGTAACATCAGTGGTAAACTGCGAACACTCTAACCCTTACTGTGAGTGCTTAAGTTTTTATAAGTGACGATAGAAAGAAAAATTATTCCTCTTGTATTACCTGTTACATAATTATAAAATAAGTTTATTAAATAAATAAACTTAATTAAATTAAAGAAAACTACAAAATGCGTACGACTATGTGGAGGTCAATAACCTAATTAGAGATAGGAGTTGATGCATTTATCCAGAAGTGTGATTTGTTAAAATTTAATGTCTTGGGTGTGAAATAGACCGACATATGAGTTACTAGCTTTGACTTGTGTTTCACGGTATAAGAAAGGTTCACGGTATAGGAAAATAAAAATATGACTCTTTCAGAATATTTTCACAAGCATTATATATTTATATTTATTAAAATAAAGGGGCACGTCAATATAGCTTAACAAGCATTTAATATTTGCTACAAAGTATTAGAGAGTGAAAAAATGTTAGAGGTTGAACGCACATCATAGCTGGGATGGTTGTTGACATTTGATTGGGTTTTCTTCAAGTTCTTTTTCTACATCATAAAGTGAAACATGTGATTGAATTTTTTGTTAAGTATATTATCAGAATAAGTTAGGGTTCAAATTGTTTACTCAAATCAAAAAACGTCAGCTCAGATAATTTAGAAAGTACCGATATATTTCGGTTCCAAACACCGCATTCATTACTAAACGTAGTCGGAGATAAAATATATCTTCAAAACTCACAAATTTGTTACAGTAGTACATTAACGCGAGTAGTTTTGAGTTTCGTATTCTACTTCGTAATTTTGAACTCTTCGAAACCGACGTGGAATTCGTGGATGCGTTGGAACATGATGGAAGGGAAGTTTCGTCTCAGCGTCCCTTTGCGGTCGTCGGCAGATGCTACGCCGACGCTCTAGGGCTCAAGTGCGGTTGACGACGCTCTCTGACTTTTTCATCACTTCATTTAGCGTTCAACCTGATCGATCCCTCGATTGAAGCGTTCCAGTCGCCGACAAAGAAAGAGCGCTTGAGACGAGGCGATCGAATTGTAGGAAAACGACTGCTTCTAAATCGTTCAATGAACATTCGTTGCGTGGAGTATTCTTGTCTTTATTTATATATTATGTTCAATGATATGACCCAGACTCAACTACAAAGCTCTCCTTACTTTTTGATAAAGTCTTTGTGTAATTTTTTACTTTTTCAAGTTCAGATTTCCAGAATTTTCTGCCGGAGATGCTTTTAAAATTAAAATCTCTTCAGAGCGTAACTATTACTGCACAAGAATTTGGCAGCTGCCTCTCATCAATAGAACAATGCACCTCTCGTGAGTGTTATACCATATGATGATAATAATACTATGGTCACATATAGATAGTAATACTGTTTATCTTGAACCTTAAAGTAATTTTAAACTCATGATTAGATTTTCTTTTCTTAACAAAACGCAATTTTTTGATGTATTCTAAGAAACATGGAGATATAAATTGATATAAAGCGGTGTTCAGTTATGGTATATGACAAAATATGTACTTTTAACTTTACGAGATTCAATAACTAACGATCTAACAAAAATTATTATCAGTCAGCAGATTTTATGTCACCATTTTCACTATATAATTGTTTAAAATTTTTCTTTGGCTGCATGATTTAATTATTAATTTATTTATTCCCGCCAAATTCTGTAACTAATAAGGTTAAATTTGATTGTCAGTATTCTAACATCAATTGTTCTACCTATTGTTATCATAATTACAACAACGGTAGTCTTATAAGATTCGTAATATATGAATTTGCAACCACACAGTGAAATTCAACGTAGTTATTACAATTTACATCTGACTTGTACAACATCATTTATCAATGTATTTATCAATGTATGCTTGAATCAATACAAAATAAGTTACATCTGAATTTAAATTAGCATTTGATTGTTATTCTAAGTAATGCAATAAATCACTAAACTTTGGTGTAAAAATGTTCTCATTCTGTTCTCATGAGAAACCTCAGACGCTGTGAACCTGTGGACTGTGACATTTTAGAATATTGTATTTCACGCAATACATTCTTTGTCACGATCCAGGACTCACAGCCAACGCATGAATATTTTTCAAGTGCCTCTCTTTTCTGAACCAAGATTATGTCAGAGAATATTCCCTGTCTTTATCTTAAAGCATAATCATTGTTTTCATGAAACTCTGCTGGTTATTCTTATGTTTATGTATGCTAGAATATGCTTGTTGTTGAAACTAACAAATCTTCTCAGTAACAGGTATTGTTTGTTTCCCTTGATTTATGTGTTCACTTCCAAAAAATAATTTAAAACAGTTTTTTTCAGAGGATGAATATGCCCTAAAATCATCCCTGACATAATTCTTCGCCATTCAAAGTTAATTATGCTATATTATTTTTGGTTCATTGACATTTCGTTAACATCCTTATTCATTATTATGCATGAAGAGTTAACCTTTTTTTCTTCACAAAAGCAAGGGTCTTTAGCAAAAGGTAAGATATCGAATTAAATATATAGATAAATAAACAAACAACACATAAAAACAAACTCTCATCATTCATTTTCTCGATACCAAGAGTGCAGTGTCCTCTGATGCATGGGAGCACGTGGGAACACCAGCGGCGAGCACGTTCCCCGGACAGACGGTGTAACACAAGGTACGTGCTGGCACGTCGCCACTGGGCACAAAGCGTTTGTAAAGAGAAGAGCAGCACGTCGCAGGGGGAACGAATGGTGCTTTGACGCAAGGTATGGTGGGAAACAATAGACAGGGAGTGGGAGGCAGAATGCGACGGACAGCGGTATTACGACAGACGCTCTGGGTATGCTTAATATGTCAGAACTCGAGGAGACAATTCACATATATAGCTTAAGAATTAATATTCCATTACTTACTTTGTCCAACCTATTAAGGACGATACAACTATATCAAACTATATTCTTAATTGGTAGGGATACACATCGACTTAAATGTAAATAAGTAAGTAATAAACTTTATTGTCAAAAAAAAAAACAGTTACAAACTGCGTATGACCACGAGGAGGACAATAAACTAATTTTCTCTCCGGAAGAAAGCAGGGGATCATCCCATCAATTTCGATCAAGGGCCCTAAGGCAGAGGCGGATTTAACATTTCAACATTCTCCTAACGATAAAAAAATAGTTCGACATGTGTTATAGTATTAACAAATACCAACAAATATTGTATTTAATAAAACATTGAAAAGTCATTTCACAAGTACGTATTATTATCATCAAGCTATAAATCATTCGGAAAGTATTATTGATAATTCGTAACTATTAAATTCGCTAATAATTATATCAATTGATACCGTCTCTACGCAAGCACCTATCGATACTTTATAAAAAATCCGCTTCTACCCAAAGGAAAATCGGAGAAAAACCCGGGCTAGGATGGGGTTACTGAATTAATGTACACAACCGTGCCAAGGTTGAGCACATATACAACTCAATTTATACGAATAATAAGACATAATACTAGCATGCAGGAAAATAGTTTTGAAATTGTTGTCAGATATTTTGAAAGTACTATGGAATGGCGTAATAAAGTACATGAAGGCTTCAATTTTTTTTAAAATCAATAAATTCTTTTGCAGTGTAGATGTGCAGAAGGTAGCTTTTAACCGCGGATTTGAAGAGATTCAATTTAATAATGTCTTTTATATTTTTGGGCAGGGCATTATATAAACTATTCCCGAATGATACGACCCTTGGTAAAGTACGGTTGACACTCTCAGACGATGAATATTATTCCTATTGCGAGTATTGTGTCCGTGAACGAGAATGTTTCGTATGAAGCAAGGGTGGCACTTCAATAATTCGGTCTTAACAAACACGACCGTTTCATAAATATAAATGCAGGGAAGTGTTAAGATATTTAATTCCTGTAATAAAGGTTTACAAGAGTTTCGGGAGTGAGATTTACAAATTATCCGAACAATCCTCTTTTCAATTCTGGAAGTTTGGACGCTCTGCCCGGAATTGCCCCAGATGATGACGCCGTATCGTAAATGGGAGTAAACACTTGCAAAATATACGCAACATGAAATATGTGGACTAACAGTATTAACTAAGATCCGTAATGCGTAACACAATTTATTTAATTTGGAATTAAGTTTGTAAAAGTGACAATTCCATTTGAGATAGTCTTCAATATGAAGACCTGAAAACTTTGTATAAGTAAGAGTTTTTAATTGTGTTCCATTTAACGAAAGAGAAACCTGGGGTAAATATTTTGTGATACAATTGTGAAATGACATATACACGTTTTTGCTAGTGTTTACAATGATTCGATTACCATGGGACCAAGCCGAGAGGTTAGACAAAACTTTTTGAGCATTGGCGTGCTAACATAGTAAATTAGTGTCATCAGCAAAAAAAAAACAAAACATTTTGCAATCTGATGTGGAAGACGACATGTTCACATGCAACAAAAAGAGTATCGGGAAGAGAATTAAACGTTGTGGAACTCCGCAAGTTAGTGGCTTTGTTTCTGAAAGGCAATGCTAAAGTACTTTATTTTTAGTATATAATATTTCGACCTGTTGATACCTATCTTTTAAATAGGAAGTCAGCCACTGATGCGCAAGTCGACGAATGCCAAAAGATAATTTTGAAAGGAGAATTTCGTGATCAATGACATCGAATACTTTAGATGAATCAAGAAAAACACCCTGATGATTTTCTCCATGATCATGAGAAGTGGTAACATCATTTAAGAAAGAAAATATGGCGCTGGTGGAGGAAAAGGATTTTTGAAATCCGTGTTCATCATCAGAGAGAATGTTATTTTTTGATAAAAAATCTAGAAGACGCTTATACAAAAAATTTTCAAGGATTTTTGAGAAAATGGGTAGTAGAAAATTTGGTCGATAATTACCAACTTGGTGTTTGTTCTCTTCTTGTAGAAAGGTTTCACTTTAGCTCTCTGAAATATGTTAGGAAACACCCCTTCCGATAAAGGACTAGTAATAATGTTTATGAGTGGATTTAATATAACGTGGGACGAAAATTTGACAATAAACTTGAGTATATCATCTATGCCGATTGAAAATTGATTTTTTAATGAACAGATGATTTTCATGATTTCACTGATGTTAGTTTCGAAAGTGAACATAATATGGAGCACGTGGGTAGATATATTCGGAGGACATTAGTTTTAAGATATTGAATTAGTTTTTTTTACCTACTTCAGAGAAAGAAAAATTAAACAAATTGCGATGTCGTGTGGATTTGATACGATTTTTGCATCATAGTAGGAAAATGTTTTTTTTTACATTTTAGTAGAGAAATGATTTTTTTTGCGATTTTCAGATGACGTGTAATTTTTAACAATATTACCCATGGTTTTGGTCCGTTTATTCGATTTTAGTGTGTTCCTGTCATTTTCCATAACTTTAGTTGCAAAGACTACTTTTCGGAGAATATACTTATATTTACGGAAATGATCATGGAATTCGGGTGGTTGCATATGGAGCTTTGAAAGATAATATAAACGGCGTTTGTTTTTTGAAGAAAGTCTTATGCCTTGGGTGATCCGTGTATTATATTTCTTTGTGTTAATTAATTTGTGTTTTATTGGAAAGATAAAGTTATGTTTTAGGAATGTTGAAATAAATACATTGAATTTGTTGTCGGTATTTTGACTATTGTTAACATCTTTCCAAGTTTCCTCACGCAAATAATTTGGAAACATGGCAAAATTTGTGTCGTTAAACTGTTTAGACTTCTTGTAAATTATTTTATGTGGTTTCAGTTTATCTTTAATGGTCAACACTTGCACAAAGTGATCGCTTTATCCGGCACTGAACACTTCAGAGAAATACGAGATTTCATTGTTAACAATAATCTGATCTAGCAATGTTTGAGATGAACCGGAGAGGCGAGTGTGATCGTTTATCGTAGTTACACGATTGAAGGAGTCGACAAGATTCTTAAATCGATTTATTGGTGAATTTGCGTAATCGGAAAGACTCAGGAAATATATGTTGAAATCACGATGTTTTTTTTTGATTTACGTGTAATATGTTTTAAAATATTCCCAAAATTCCGAAAAAATTTGTCAAGATCTGATTGAGGAGGTCTCTAAACACATAAAACAATAATACTTATGTCGGACAAATTAACTGCAGAAAATTCGAACACGCTATCAACGCAAAAGTTCTCGTAGTCTGACAATTGAGAAGATAAAATATCATTACAAACGTAGATACACGTATCTTCGTGGGGACGTTTTCCCTTTTAAATTTTGTCGACAGTAAGAACTTGCTAAATAATTATTAGAAATATAAATATCATTGATGTTGCTAGTTGAAAGCCAATGTTCTGTGAGACAGAAAATCGAATGGATTTTCGTGTACACGTATTTCAATGTCTGTCAATTTGTTTGAAAGGGACTGGACATTATGATGAAACATACTTATTTTATTTTCGCAAATTTTGTGATTCTCGAGAAATGGAATCGAAGTTAGATTGTGGAGGGGAATATGAATGTGGTACAGCTTCTAGTCCCGGATCAAGTCCGTACGCGATTGTCACCTTCGAGCATCAAATCGTACTCTTGAGCGCAAGTTGTAACTGTGTATGGGGGCGGAAGGAGATGATGATTTAGGAATACATGAGGACGAGTGAGATGAGGTATCAGGAGGAGGTATAAGGAGGAAGATCAAGGACAGGGGAAGAAATGGACGTGAAGATGGGAAGGGGAAGGAAGGGTTGTTGAGGTAGGAGCAGAGGGAGGTGGAGGTGTGGTAGGAGCAGAAGAAGGTGTAAGAGGAGGTGTAAGAGTGGGTGTAAGCAGGAGTAAGAGAGGAGGTGTAAGCAGGAGAAAAATGTGAGGTCAGATTTGAAGCTAGGAGACAACCGAAGTGATGTTTTCCAGAAGTTCTCCGGTGTAAACCGTGTTGGGTAAAGTCCTTGGCAGTCAGGTGTGGTTGCAAATAAAAAAGTGTGATTTTTGTGTCTGTCAGGTGATGTTTTAGGGAGATGTTTGTCAGGTTAATTTCGTAGTTTATTTACGGAACGTTGAAACGTGGAGGCACGCTAGAGAGTACTATGTTTGTGTGCTGAGAGGCCATTTTTAGTTTTTGTAGATGTTCAGGCGCGTTGAAATGGCACATATTTGTAGATATACCATGTTTGTATATGTACCGAAATATTGGATACTTGAGTTATAATTTTAGCTGAGGAAAGTGTGGGATATCACTTGACGTACGTGCTGTTATTAAAATAAATATCATGTGTTTAATGTTTAGTTTGTAAGAAATCGAGATATTATCATCTCCAAAGGTTAATTTTTAAATAAATGACTTTTCTTGATTTTGAATATTTGTTTCTATTGTAATATTTTATGCGACCGTTTACAGAGACGAAAGGTCTCACTTAGTAATTTTATTATCACATTTTTCCTCACAACGTAAAAAAAGTATCTACTTGACAGGTCGCATAAAATATTACAATATTTACTGCGGCAGTAGACGAAATTGTTCTGAATTTGTTTATTTTATTCTAAATATTCGTTTTCCGAATGTATAGAAAGTTATATGACAATTTTCGGAAACGTAACAAATTACAATTAATCTTAAGTTTAAGCGAGTTCAAATGAACACTTGCTGACACGTATGACACACAACCCATGGCTTTACAATGTCATTCATGACAGAGCTCGTATTGATTAACAGCATTAATATACATGTTTAACAAGATGTAAATTATTCGTGTTGGGAAGAGAAAGGGGGATAAATTTGTTTTGTGACGTTCATTTGGCTAATTTATCAACAACAGGTTGTGTTTCCGTACGCCGGATCTTCAGAGATGAATGGACATGAAGTTATGGATGATTTAGGGCGTTCAAATGAAATTTGAAAAAAGTCACAATAATTTGGAAAATGACGAATATAGTAACATATGAGGAGTAATATGGTTGATTTTAAGGGAATTTCCTTGATATATACCTAGAACCGAGATAGTTATCCTCGGAATCCCTCCGCTTTTCGCGTCGCACATTACACCGCTATATGCCGTAGAGTATTTACTCTTCACACCACTATCATTCGCCTCGGGTAAGTGCGTCAAGTACTGTACACTTGTGGTTAACGTCGTGCAGAGAAACATTTCTTCCACTCGAGTAGATGGAGAAAGAAGAAAAAGTACGTCCAACCTTGCTTAGTTCCCGCCATAATTATTTATCTCCAAGAAACACAAAACTGAAATTTCAAGGATATGAAATCACCCTATCCGCTTTATCGGTCCATTCTCTTGATCCTAGAATCCGATGTACCTATTTTCGAAAAAGAAATGAATGTACAATTATTTCCTGTTAAAAGGATCTTGATAAATTTCTCAAAATATGAGACACATTAGAACGAAGTTTTTAGTTTATCTCGTAAAGAAATTAATACTAGATATTAGATCAGTGATAGTTTTTCAGTTGTATGAATATAGTCGTTTTGTGGTGTTGAAGTACAAGTTTAATTTGGTTCAATTTTAGAGCACCCCAGCCAATCGAAGAAGTTCACGAACAAACATACAAGAACAGGCTGTTACCACAATTTATAGCGTCCAACGACCACGTGCTCCTAGATTTTCTCAACGACTGTCGATACGACGTCGCGGCGCGATGTGCGCGTGTTTTACCGCTGTCATTTGTTAGCCTATCGACCTTCCGTCGTGTAGCCCAGCGTCACAGACCGGGATTCCCAGAAATTTATGTAGAGCTTTCAGTATGGCTTGTTCAATAATTCACTTGCACACGTCTCACGAAAAGGGTTTCGAGACGAGAACATGTAGTTTGTACATGCCAATTCTAAAGTTTGAAACTGCAGCAAAAAATCTGAGGCACTTGAACCAAAAATGAAGAATTAAAAATGATTATAATGAATAGAAATAAATATTCAATCACGTTTGACGTAAGGGAAATTGGCGAAAGTATTTAAATAGTAAGTATCATTATAATTTACCCAAACACTACGAAGATTTAGTACACGTAGGAAACATAAGTAACTGTAATAGATTTGTACTAAAATAAATATGATTAAGAATTAACATCACTAAAATAAAGTCTTTTTAAAAACTATTTGATGAAATTAAGGAAAATGGACAAAATATATTAAATTTCCTCCTTATTTCTTTATAATAATTCGAAAAGGAAAGAAATCTACCAGTTGATGGCACCAGTTAATGTAGATTTGTTTATGTGTCCTAAATCTCATTTTTCTCTCCTACTGTTTAAATTGAAGGAAAGCGAATACCAATTAGTGATCGCACCGTCAAGAGTGAAAGGTCAGAACCTTTGTGACAATTTTAACATTCCATATTCGTAGGACATTTGTGGCTTTTTTCCACCAACTGCAAATTCCAACAAACAAATTTTAAAAAAATTAAACATATTTCACATTTACATAAAAAATATTTCCATTATATTAAGTTATATTTTCATGTGGTTGGGAAGGTTAACTTATACGGAATAGTTGAGCTATGCATGCATTTACTGATACGTTTTCCAACCACTTTTTTCAAATAATTCCATATATTTAGTAGGTAACATGATAGTGCCCTAGTTTAAGAGGTATTTTTTTCTTTTTCTTTTTGGGTGGGCGGGGGAGGAACCACTCCCTCGTCCTGATGGATTTTACTCTGGAACCTTTCTTTCATTGGTCTGTTCAACTATGAAAAATTCCGACTTTCTTCATGTGCACAAGCACCTGGAGTGGTCGTTCTGCAACCCCAACAAACCACACCATACAGTTATGTGGAAGTTATAATGATCGAATTACGTTTCGCTAATGTTACTCGTTATTGTGAAACTTCGTCAACAATTTGAAAGTTCTCAGCATTGGAAATACACTTACAATACTGATGTTTTTATGGATATGTAATATTCTGGGGAGTAACTCCATCTTTGTCACATTATTTGAAGGTGTTTTGTGCTCAGAAATTGACAAAACAATAATACTGAGACCATAAATTGAAATTGTAAATTAAAGTTTCAAAACTTATTTTAATGATTTAAGTAATAAGTGTGTTCACTATTTTTAAAACTGGATCAAGGGATATACAAGTGTTACTAAATCCAATTTCTCGCAATAAAAAGAGATGTTCACGAGTGTCATAAATAGGACGCTTCTACAGAAATTGTAACAGTCGAGCTTGCGGTAGAAGCATCGCAAATACTTTACTAGAGGCGACGTTATAAACAACGCTCCAGATCGTGCGGTCGATAGACGCCCGCAGTGGCACAAATGGGTAGAGAAGCGAACTGATTTAATTTCACGAATGCTGCATCATGGCTTGTTATGGCACTGTGAACGCCTGCCTTTGATTCTGCCATACTGTGTCGTAATCAGAGTAAAGGCTTTGCGATGTTTTATAGCGTAAATGTCAACTCGGACTATCCAGAATGTGATGTATAAAATTTTATACGGGATATAACTTTTAGTTTAGTAACAATGGACAAGGCAAAACTGCTTAGTTTAGTAACAAAGGGTTCTGCTCACAAAACCATTACATTGGAAATTATACTCTATTATTGCCATTGTATATCTAAAGCACAATCGTTGTTGCCTGTCTAATTACAGAACACTCGCGTGTTCTCAATGTTAGTGATACAAACATTGTTCTATAAATCAATAATCAGTTATACTCTTTCATAAAACGTAAGGCAAATGTTGTGTTTAATTTATATTGTGAGTGATATAACATTAATTCCTCCTTACCTTTCTTTCAATACATAATAAAATGGAGACTTTCGTAATTTACGCAGTCTCCAAACAAAAAAATCAATTTTACAGCAAATTTATTTGCTAGAGAAGAACGAAACGTTCAAATTTTAGAACTGACATGAATACGGCTATTCCCTTCCGGGGAAGGTCAGCTTTAAGACTTGAAATGCTGCTTTGGCTGGATGATGAGACGCCTGATGAGGAGGAGGCTGCGGTGGCAGTAGAGACTGAGGAATCAGCGGCATGGACGACGCTCCAGACAAAAGGCGACTGGCGTGGGAAAAGGGAGGAGAGAAGAGGTGGAGACTCGGATGAAAAAGGAGTGGATGGCGGTGGATACAACGATGGACATAGTTATATACTGCTAGATGAGATGAAAGGACAGGGACATCATACTAACAGTTTGATTGAGACTAACGTCTTATTAGGTAGTACTACAGGTGATAGTAAATGACTCGTATAAGTAGCTCCAGACCCGTACTTCAAAAACTAAACTATTATACATAACACATTATTATACAATATAATAAAGACAAATAAAAAAATTACCACTTCTCTTTATAAAATAGGAAGTTAGAATTTACACACTGACTCTGAACATATATCCAATATTTACAATACAATTTTATAACATATTTGTATGATTTATGCTTTTTTGCAAACATATTTTGAGTTTATATTTACGTTGATATCATGTTCAACCGTTCTGTTGATACGTTTATGATTCTTGTTATAATTACTTACTCCTAACAACGACTTGAATCAGGAGTCGAAACTTTGTGCATTGAAAATGCACACAAATGAATCGTCGTCTATAAGTTGTAATTTAATTATTTACTTATATTAACATATTATTTTAGAAAAAATGTAAAAACAACGAAAAATAATAGTTCAACTAATACTATGTAGCTCATGTTGGGCTGGGTACTATTTTATACTCAATGCTTGACAGCGCTAAGTTTCAAACTCCACTCTCCCCTCCAGCGAGTTAATAAGAGATTGAAAACTTATTAAAGAAAATGTTCAGAGTATATCTGCCATAGAGAAAAAATTTAAGAAAACTGTGGGATTAAAATAAATGGTCTACTTAGTAACTAACAATCAAACTAATATATAAAAATAAGATTTTGTTTGTTTATTTGGAACCCACGATTCGAAAACTGAAAGGAATACTGATTCTTTTAGTTTTTACCAATCACTCGCTAATAGAAATCAATGGTCATTTCGTGAAAGCTCCATGCTTTTACAAGGTAATAAGAGATACAATGAAATATTTCAATACTCATTTTGTATGGCAAGTGTACGATAATGTTTGAAATACTAGATTAATTACACTCAATAGATATGAAATATTTTTTAGTAAAATAACTATTTGTAATGGACAATAATGAAATTGATGAGGTTGGAGAATAAGAAATTAAAATGAGGGAGAGGTTGAAATACAAGGGGATTACATACAGATCTCAGGTGGTAAGGATGTGTACTGTCACAGCTCTGTCCTTCCGTTTTTCCTCCCGTTTATATAGGAAGGGCAAAACACAGCATACTACCTTCAGAGAGATGACTCTAAACCTCGACCCTGTTCTACATACGCCAGCAGGAATGGTGAGTTCTCTTTATTTAGACTCATATGCAGAACATTTCAAATGCCAAGTTAGATAACAAGACAGAACTCTGCGCTTTGCGCCGGTTTTTGTGTGCAAAAAATCCTTTTCTGCTCTACATATACTTGCTGTAATTTGAAAGAATTGCATAATAACTTTAAATTTAATTGCCTTTTATTAAAAGTACTCAGGAGTAATTCAATTTTCTGACGATATATTAAGATATCAACTCCGGTAAAAAGTAAACGAAAAGTTGTGGGAAATGAAGTTCATGAAAGGAAAACAAAAATGCAGGATAATTTACGTTAAGGTTATATGAACCGAGGAGTTGCATGTAATTGAGTATATTCATATTTCTGTTTTGTAGTATATAAACCCTTTCAGTTTATGTAGTATATAAACCCTTTCAGTTTATGTAGTATATAAAAATATACACTAGATAAACAGAAAACAATATTGCAGAGCGCAATTCGAAACACGATTCTTTAAATTTACTTTTGCATACTTCAAGTCAGGTTATTAATCTAGTGGAGAATCGTTCCCAGAACTGCAGTGAACACTCCAGAAAAATCAAATACCTATTCGTTTCATATCTTGGGGGTGATTTTCTATTTTTAATTGTGGGGGTATAAATAATATTGTGCTAGTGCACACCTTTGAGTGAGGACTACTTAATAAGTTATCTTGGGGGTGATTTTCTATTTTTAATTGTGGGGGTATAAATAATATTGTGCTAGTGCACACCTTTGAGTGAGGACTACTTAATAAGTTATCTTGGGGGTGATTTTCTATTTTTAATTGTGGGGGTATAAATAATATTGTGCTAGTGCACACCTTTGAGTGAGGACTACTTAATAAGTTATCTTGGGGGTGATTTTCTATTTTTAATTGTGGGGGTATATATAATATTGTGCTAGTGCACACCTTTGAGTGAGGACTACTTAATAAGTTAATTTTTATTACAGTTCGAAACATAATTTCATTATAATTTTTTAAACTGGGACTTTTGGCAACTAAGTGAAAACAAAAACAAGCAAAAAATAAATTCAATAATACAAATATTTTTCAGGAATGTTATACTTGAATTTATACAAGTACAAAGCAGAATGTAGGAGCCACAGAAAGTATTCCCCTCGAGGAAGTACCTATATACAATGAACTTTTTTAATTTAGAGTTTCCGATATAACCATGCCTGGGTGAGAATGCATGCACATGACAAATATGTGGTAAACGGTTTATGTTATTAACGGGTTGAGTGGATGTGTTTTGAAGCCAATCAATAAACCACCCAAAAAAAGGAATTACAAATGCGAACAGAAAAAGTGGAAAACATTCTCCGATTGGGTGGAAAAGAATTTGAACGTTCCGCTGTATAAACTTTAGTATGGAAATATTTCCGCAATCGAATTATATTAAATATTTAGGAGGACAAAGTCTTCATTGATGCAATGATCAGTGTTTTCTTTCCTCTCACAAATCGTGCACATATTAGAAAGATGATAATATAGATGAAACATTTTATTTATACTGTTTGGACATTATGTTTGCTTTCACTAATAATCTCTGAATCGTTTCACACCCACGATAGAAGAGTGAGCATGCAATTCTCATTTGTGCGTCGATAAACTGCTAGCAGTATGAATAATTAAAAACATAAGCAAAACCACTATTATAGTATTTTTGAATCTCAAGAGTCATAAAAACAATACATTCATTCCAATAAAATCTGTATAAAACACCCACTAAAACGTTCAGGGACGCATGTAAATATTTTAATTTTGTTGAGCCGGATTTCTGCAGCTTTCCCTTCGGCAATGCAGTTGGCATACAATATGGGGCTGAGCGAGATTATTCAGAAAGCTCCCGCTGCGAAATACTACATGTCACCCGATTTATTACTTTATGATTAAATATGCGATAACGAATTATTGTGCACCATATCTCAGGAAAGTAACATAATTCATACGATGATTAATTTTAAGAACGAAAAATTAAAATTTTTTTTTTCCTGTTGTAGTGCGCTTGAAGAGATGAATACAATTTTCTTTGACCAGTTACGAAATAGTATTATAACTATTAACTTAAGAATATCGCATGGCAACATAGATTATTAATTTAAATATTCTTTGCATCCAAGTATATCTTAATTCCGGTTAAATAAAGGAAATTTGACCGTAGACAAATCCAGTACAATATATGCATTCAAAATTTAAGAGACATCTCCAACTGTTTTCAAATACTAATTTTTGAGTTTTAATTATACACACCATACTATACACATAACTATATTGTTTACAGAAATTAGAGACATTTTACGGTCATTTTGATAAATATGAATAAATGGTGAAGAATTAAACATCAATCCCGAATTTCTTATTTGTTCTTTTTCTTAATAACAATTTAGATTGAATTGATTGCATGTTTATTCTTACCCTAAATCACAATTTAGTGTCTCAATTGACAATGTAATGGTTAGAAAAATAGAACTAACTATAAACTAATCATTCTAAATTAATGAAATGAAAGTTAATATTTTTAATTCAGTAGGATGCATTTTAAGTGATATACAACGATTGTTATAAAGTTGGTAATTTTTAGGTCGCACGCCAAGAAATGAAATGGAACGCCACAAATAAGAATTGAAATATAATTATTAATTCGGGGTTTGAATTAGACTTCTATTTTCTCATTTTCTGCTGAATGTAAAATTATTATACGTGCAAATTCCCGATACAGGATCGGCTGAGTCAGATACAGCACATTACCCGTAGGTGGTTATTACCTTGTTATTGTTCCATGTTTTGACCGACACCATCTTTATGGTCATGAATATGATTCTGATGAATATTGTAGTTGTAGGGTGATTAACTGAAACACATGAAGGTCAAATCGCGTATACATCATCACTGAGAGTTTCAACCCTCACTCATTGAATGGCTTCTTACTCGACCTTTGCTTTCATTTTAGAACACTTTAATTACTTTTCAATTTCATTCCATAAACTCTAATCAAAACTACTCAATTCTCACTATGTAAATTTTGTGTGTGTATTCTATGACTTTTAATTAAGTTGGAGGATGTAATGAAAAAAGCAACGTGGTTAGTATGTTCCCTTGATGGGGCTGAACAGTGCGGTTGGGATCTTCAATTCGAAACGAGTCACGTGTTTCTCCCACCACCTCCTGTGGACGCGTAGTCATAAAGGGACTACGCGTCTCGCCCTCTTGGTTTACGGGGCGCATCTTCGGCGCACAATGGTGATACGAAGTGACATCTCCGTACTCAGAGGTATGAGGTTATGAGCCTTGGCGAGACTATCAGCCAGGTATTCCGCCGACGCGCCCAAGAAAACACCGAGGATCATTTAATATAGAACACTTCTAAATTTTGATGCTCGACTCTTTATATGTTGCAAAAACTATGAATAAACTTCGACTTCTGGAGAAGGGTGATTTAATAGTTGTTTCTCTTTCATTATTTCACAGAATGTTTGTGGTTAGAAAAATGTATTTAAGGAGAGATGTGTTTCATTTTGAGCTATTGTGGGAAATGAATTCAATAGAATTAAAACCCACATAAAATTGTGAAAGTCGAAAAATTGAGTTACTTTTATTTAATTGTTTTGTTGATCTATCTTCTGAGCCAGAGAGCGCTCTTAAAGGAAAATATTTCATTGACAAAATAACGTAATGTTCTGTTTGATAATGTTTTGACTGACTGAAAAAAAGGATTGTTTAAGTCTACTCAACATTTAATGTTCATTCAAATTTACTTGAGAGTTGTCATTTGGGCTGTTATAACTATTAACAATAGGTAAGAGAAAATTTTAAATAATCTCGTATGGTGGATAATCAAAATTCTTAGATTTTCTACCCTAAATCCTTATTGAGAGATGGTTAATGTTTTGACAAATGAGCAATGCCTCTTAATGTAATTAGTCCAAATTGGGTTGCTCGCTAAAATATTTATCATTCTAAGAAGGAATAAGTACGGTAATAATCTCCGAAAATAATGCATTGTAAAAATTAAACATTAAAATGACTTAACAATATTGTGATCTTCGGGTTTTAACGGACACGATAGAAACATATTTTTTTTACGTATTTGGAGATATAACCACGATTTAAAGATTCTTAATCTCTTTTCCTGGTATATTCACCATTCGATGTTTTTCTTACTAAATATTCTCCCACACATAAATCAAATATGTTTTTATGCTGCAGCACCAATTTTATACCTGAAATGAGACTATAGAATAACAATTATTTATACCGAAACATCATTAACAAACACATTGCTGAGCATCGTAAAAAACTTGAGAGGAGTATAGTGGAGAAAGAGATGTGAGTTTAGCAATATTCACTGCAGCTGCTCTCCCTATTATAGCAGTGGAAGAGGTTGGGAACTTAAGTGCAGCTACGCATTTTATCGACGATTTAGCCGCTGAGCCCGCCAAGTGCAGCGTCAACGACGGCAGAATCCGCCTGACGACGGTTTTCCTGAAGGGTAAAGAGCAAAGGCGGTGTGTGGAGGGGTTGAGGGTAGTTTGTAGCTATGGTGCGGTCGGAATACGACGGGAACAACGTAGATGTTGGAGCACAGAGAGAAACGAGGTATCTTTCTAGGAAGGTAAAGTGGGGTAATGTGAGCCAGTGGTGGAAGCGAAAGTTGTACGCAAGAATAAACAGAGGAGGGTTGAGAAGATACACAGAACTAAATGATGTCCTACAAAAAAATGTTAGGCAACGAGAAATATTCCACGAAAAAATACTTTTAAGTGGTATTAGCACATATCCAGTGGAATGTACTTCTATTTGTTTAGTCAGAAGAAGGATTATTTTCGTATAAGAATTGAGGTAATGTCGGAGATGAAAAAAAACCTCTCCATGGTTGTTGGTGCTTTTAGTTGTAGTGTTTCCTGAAGAAGACTAAATTAAGTAGTATGTGAGTAGGAGAGGAATCAAATGAAACATATACAAGAGCTAACATGGATATATCGGAAAACAGAGAAACCCGAGTTCTATATGACACATAAGAATAGGAAAGGTGGGGAACTAGAGCAATGTGGCGAAACCTCGCAATACAATGGCACAAAATACATAGAAGAGATGGATCAAAAGAAAGGGGACTATAGACTATTGAGAATCGATAGTCTTCTGGATGGGAAGTAAAAACGCTGAGGACAATAACGTGGCATTGTGCCATGAGTAGAAAGGCAGGGAACAAAGTGGACAACCGGGAAACAAAGTAGCCAAGAAGGACATTGTGCTAAAGTTGGCGGAACTCGAAGAAGATTTGAGGCCGACGTACGTGGGTCTCGATGAAGAAAATATCAAAGCTCTCGATTCTTGTAAAGAAGCTGAACTTGCTAAACTGGTCGACGGAAGAACTTATTAACTTCTGAATTTTGAGAGCCAGGCTAAACGTGAATGAAGTAAGTACTCTAATAACTCAGCAACATATACAAGCGCTGGTATATCAGTGTCAAGAAAATACTTTTTCCTTGGAACATTTTTATGATTCTTCGAGAAGAAAGTTTCTGATTGCGATGTTTTGAATCAGCAACAATTGAAATAAGAATTTTTATTATTCCTTCTTACGTGTTCTCCATTCATTTTTTCTTATTTTACATATTTTCTTGCATTCGTAACGCGTCATCTCATCATTTTGCAGCACCGTTCATAGATACCACTTTGACCAAAATTTGGATATATGTTTTGACCTTCCGAGCAGCCTACATCCTGTTCTTGTCACCATTTCTTCTCATTTGGTGACTCCTGTGCGAAATGTGGCCAATTGCTTATGCTAAGGCAGAACACCATTCTACGCTGCTAGATGCCTCAATGCATCGCAAACTGCCTAAGCCTTAACGACAACTTTATCACTGCCCGGGTGCTATTCGGTCCACCAGCTCATCATCGTGCGCGACCCGGAGCGTTCATCGAGGGAATATACAGCCACCGAGAGGTGAATACTCTGTGCTCCAAGGGTCTCTCTGTGGACGCCACACGGTTGTATACATTCTGTTGTGTGTGTTGAACTACGTACATTGTGCGCTTTGGAACAATATTTAAGTTTTCACTGTATACAACAATATTTACAATTTTCTAGTATTTTATGTTCATTGCGTTTTTTGAGTAGAGTACTTGTATTCAATGAATTAAGATACATGCGAACGTTAGTAAATATCTACTACCAATTTAGAAATCGTTGTTTCACTCTCGTGAATTTAGGAATTTCTCATTGTAGCATTTGTAAATGGGAAATGTAGCGTGTTATTGAAGCTTATCCTCATGGAGCAAAGGGAGGTAGGAGTCGGATGGTAGTATGTTTTATTATTAGTAGGTGGGACGCTTGGTTGGGTTGACCAACAATTTGGCCCACGTGGAGGGGTAAGTAGGAGTATCTAGTAATAGAGTTATTGAAACAAGAAGGACGTGGATACAGGAAGGAGGGTTCGCCTTTGGGCTATATGAACTGGGACATTAATGTGAAAAGCTACAAATCTTTCTGGTCCCACCGGGAATTTAATCCGAGATGATTTGGTGATGAGCGAGCATGATAACACCGTAGAAACGGAGGGGCTACTTGGAATTTTGGAATGATTCTCCAAATAACCCGTATTAAATGTTATTTTGTAACTGATATTTTTAGTTGGATATCGGTGAGGCGATACTACTATTCATTTATTCTCTGATATTTTTGATATCAGCATGCAATTATAATGGTCCGTTGAATATAACATTTCAAGTAAAAGGGAAAATTTACGATTAATTTCTTTTCAGAAATGGTGGAGCAAATGTTAAGATACGCACGTCATTTTTGGGGGTACTTTTAAATGTTTGATATAAAATTTGTCATTATCTGCATTCAATACACCTCATGATTTCGATAATGCTAGGGTAATTGTAATACATTTGAATCCACTATTTAATACTTTTTTGGCAAAAAATTAGTTTCAAATTTATTGTAGAAGGAGATGTACACCCAACTATTTCATATTTTAGCTTATTTCTACAACTAAGAAAAGAATGAAGGTTCCATAAAACGATTTTCATTATTGACTGTGCGCAGTTAAACCGAGGAAATGAAATTATAGAGTACAGTATGTTCCCAGTGGATAAATTAGTTTATCAATTCCCAGGTACAAAAATATTTGTATCCATTTGGTAATGAAAGTTAAATTGAAATATGTATCTTTTTATATTCATTGACTGGCAGTTTTTCATTATAAATTGCACTCTTGTTATACCATGTTCTTTGAAATCAGTACATCACATTAAGCGTTTGTGTAGGAATTTGTCTTTTTATAGGGGTTTCGAATATAATATTGTATCCCTAATAGACAACTTTAAAGTTCTAATACTCAACTTCTCGCTTCCAATGAGTTCCTCTGTATGTTCTTTTTCCGAATGTACATGAGATGTATATTCTTATCAAATGTGCATTTTAATAATAATGTATTTTAGTTCATAACAGAACATTACTTAGTTGTATATTATATAAGTCCTTTAATCAAAGTAACTCTATACAGTCTGTCTTTCTGTGAAATTGTAGATGAACCAATGTACTATATAAGGGACTGAAAATGAAGTTCCGTACTGCTCCCACTTCATCATTTCCAGCTATAGCCATATTGCAATCTAAACGATGCATTTGCTATGTATGCTTATCGCAATTCTCATGATCAGGGAAAAGCTAACTCAGCCGTATTGACATGGTTTGGAATTTCTTTGTATCTGCTCAATGTAAAAAAAAACTACATTGTATATTTATTCAATGCTTCGACGAGCTCGATGCGAAATTCTATTCAAATAGTTATATCCATTTAGTCGTTACTGCGGAATACATATTCAAATATCTGGACCAAAGCATTTCCATATCAGTTGGGGAATTGAGTAATATTTTCCTTTCCTAGTTAGGAGTCTCACACCACTAAATAAGCTCATTTATTTATTTTTTATCTCTGAGTGAATCTTACTCTTGTTATAATTTCATAGGATCTACATAAAAACAACATGTTTCATTTTGAAGTTTATGCTTTAAATTGGTTTTGTGTGCACAATATCATTCCTTGAATAAACGTTAACACTGTTACGAATACATTAACACTATGAAAAAGATTTTTAGGTCTCGAACAGTTTTAGAGTAAAGTCTTAGAAAGCTAATGGATTGTAGTATATTTTAAGTCTTTAAAAGTACTAGTACTACTTAGCACACAGTAGTAGAGCACACAGTTAATGCACACAAGGTCAGTGTGGAAGAGAAGGAATAGCTGAAGTATGGTAGACAATATGAGAATATGATGTATGCGAAAATATATGAGAAGAGACTCATAAATAAATAACTTGGAGATGAAAAAATTAATACATGGAAATTTGCTAGGAAATAAATAAACAACTTGGACATAACGAAATGGAAACATATAAAAAAGTATGAAAAATACAATAAAAATACCGCATGTTTGTAAATTAGGAAATAACTGCTCACAGTTTAAAGGCGAAATATCATAAATAGAAATTTATTTTATCGAAAAACCTACAATATAACTTCTCATGCAAAAAAAATGCTCTTTCCCTAAATATTAATCGTATTAAACATGAATGATAACAAAGGAATACAAAAAGGGTTTACAGTTAGAGTATATTCTAGTTTAGTTTAAAATTAGAGGATAATGGTTATTGTGTTATGTTTGAAATTCAGTTTAAAATTGAAGAATAATGGTTTTTGTGTTACGTCACATCTATTTAGAAAATTACTCATCAAGGTAATAATTTTTCCCCATTAAAATACGATTAAATTATGCAACTTAAACAATGGTTACGATGGTGAGTTTAGACCACACTTTAGGAAACTTTTAAAACTGAATACTTGTTGAGACACATATTGACTTCTGTTATAAATCCAGATCATGGTACTTAATAAACAAATAGTGTCACAATAATAGTTGTATTCTCTCTGAATTATTTTTACAAATGTTAAATAAGCAACAAAAAAAAATACTTTTTGAATATTTTTCATGCATTTTTTCTTTTATGAAGATAATATTATAAAATATGGTTCATTCATAAACGAAAAAAACAAACTTGTGTCCAAGAAATTGAAAAACAATTAAGGGTATTACGTTTTGTTCGTCTTAGAACATGAAGAGATTACTTCCGAGATAGAAAAGGAACAACATGAGGCAATCGTGTGGAGGAGGACTTGACCTCGATAACCCAGAGTAAGAGCGTCGTACGAACCGTGTACCGCATTACGTGCGCCAGAGTGGACTGTTCTGTAATCCCTGGGCATACAAGGTCTTAAATTTAAACGCATGACGCCTCAACGGTGAGTTACTACCCTGGGCACATTGGAGGTTTATCTCCCGAGCTGGTCTTCTTTAAAGCCTTAACTGCGAGTTCCAGTTTATGATTTGCAATTCTGTGCGACGTGATGTGGTTTCATAAACTTTCGAAATGCTTTATATATATTTTTTTCAGACGCGAAATGTACATTTGAATCACGAATTCGGGATTTTTTGAATTAATTATCAGTGACAATTTAATAACCAGAAAATTGCGTTTTAAGTTACAATAGGAAATAAACACAGATTTTTGCAACATATATTTAATTCCTTGAATTACAGAGGCCTACATATTGTGGTACTCTACCTAAAATTTACTTTAAACAAAATTTAAAAAGTATGTTAAGTTCAAGTAAAATTCGGACTAATAAATTTGCATTAATATTCTATTAATGTGATCTTAGTTTAATCTGCCATTAGTCAATTACTCTAGTCATTAATTTGTTGAACCGAAGTAAATAAGAAATATTCTCAAAATGTGGATGACTCCATTAATAAAACTGTTGAATTCCTTGAAGGCAATGATAAATAAATATAACCACACGCATAAAACTCGTTCTTTCGGAAGTTGTACTATAAAAATCCGAGACTTGAAGTCACATTTTTTGCATAAAGAGAAGTAAAACCCTTGGGGTATTCCATGAACTTTCTCCGCTTGTTGCCGAACCACGCCTTCCTTCGCGGTGTGACGTACGTCTGCGTCACTCTCTAGGAGTTTGGCAGAGGGAACCGATACCACGCTGCCCTTTGCTTTCTTCTTGTTACAAGCCCTTCACTCGAAGAATGTATTTTCTAAGTCTTATCTCCTCACTCAATGTAGTTCGATGTTTCGTGTTGTAGTGTTCTCACTAATATGTGAGCTTTCTTTCCATCCAATATATTCTTCGATTGAACTAATGTACCTTTCTCATCAGTCGTTATTGATTTTCTGAGCTCAGAGACATTTTACTCTTTCTAAGACGTAAATTGTTCCATTAGCTAGGATTATTCATGATCTAGCAATGAATGTATACTGATCACGTAGCTTTGAATTTATCCAAAATCCAATGGTTCTTTATTGTTATTTCTTTTCAGTTTCTTCCAACTTATTCATGTTACTCGTGTTTTAACAAATTTTCAAAGGAAATATATGGACTAGATAAAGAAAATCTCACATGTTCTATCCAATTATTTTAAACCTTAATGATTCATAGCACTATTTATTCTCAAAGTTTTTGTAGAAAGGAACAGAAAATCCCAACAAAGTATCAGCATTTAAGAACCTACATACAAACTCATTTATTCACCACTTAATTTATAAAATAAACATTTAAAACTTCTAGCCCACTCGAATTTTTACAAAAATTCTCTGATTGATTAAAATTACTATTGGACTTTTTTTCATCATGTATTTCAATACTTCCCAACAAACTTCGAAGACTCCCTTTTCTATCAGAGTTTACACATCNAATTTACGTATGTGATACATTTCTTGTAAGTATTTATATTTAGCTCGTGCTTTTCAGTCAAAACAATATTTATCAATTAATACATTACGAAACGTAGAAGGATATCTTATCTCCTCACTCAATGTAGTTCGATGTTTCGTGTTGTAGTGCTAATCGAAAACTTGCTAATCGTAAACAAGGTAAATCCTTCAAGAAAATGGTCGAAGAAAATGCGAAATAGAGAGGAAAATGTTTCTTAATCATGGATAAGATGCGGCTAGAAACTTTAAACAATTTTTGGAAAATTTTGTAATATTTTCCAACTGCTTTAGTAGTGTGATAGTACTCAAACAGTCTCGAATAATCCTAAGCTCCGTTAATCGCTTCTTTTACAATAAATCACTCTCCAGCAATCCGCTTAATACCTGCATCAGTGCCATCCTTAGTCGTCCCTCCACCTGCCATTATCTCTACTCTCTTGAACCGCGCTGTCCTCATCAATCCAATCCATAAGCCGCCTCCTCCACTCCGTTTGAAGTGCCTTCCCTGTGTAACGCGTCCGTCCGCCATCAGCCACCCGCTGCTCGAGGCTCTGTGCTTTATGAGCATCGATTTAACGGCTCAATATCTCCCTCCACGGCAGAGTATCTATTTGGCCCTCCTTCATCACGTACCGAGGAATCACCGAAGTGGTGCGTGGCGTCGACGTAGAAAAGAGGCAAGTCACAGTCTTACGATGAAACACGAAACTGGATTATGAATATTGTTCATGTTTGTAATAGATCTCTTTTTACGACCTATGTTGTTTAGAAGTAATTTTATGGACCAAACAATACCATATAGTGAGATAGTAAAATAAAACAATTACATACCCTGCTTTAATACACATAAATAAAATAGGCGTAGTACTCATGCGTTTCAAAGTTGCTTCAAGAATTTATGAATATGTTTAGCAAAGTATTTTGTGCTCTAAGTAAGTTACACGCAAAGGAATTGAAGGTGATCCCTCCAAAGAATTATCTCAAGGAATTACAGTAAATGCATTAAATTTTAATGTGTTCAATTTTATGCATCCAGTTCTTCTCATTTAGCTCGGAAATCTTGCAATAGTTAATGCATCTTGACAGATGCTATATCCTTGCCAGAAATGGAAAAATAGGTTAATTCCTAATTTTCTTTTTCACTATTCTTACTCCAACGAAGATTTTCTGAAATAAATCATTATGAATTTGATATTATATGTAATTTTCGTTTTATTTTATTAACCCTGAGACCGTATTGTAATATTATTCACCCTTTCCTTCTCTCTCCTTTTGAATGAAATGAAAAGGGGCAATGTTTACCAAATTGGATGCAGTGTCTACAAAAATAAATAAATAAATAAACCAAAAAAGATATTCGGAGGTAATTTTAATTCATAGTCAACTAGAGTGTGTAAATCAAATGAAAACAAATCATCCAACGTACAATTTCAATATGAACATTTGAATTTGAATAGTTGTTTCAAGATAATGCGCCCTCCAACAAATTGATTCAGCAAACAGTCTAGCACGGTAACAAAATCTGTCTTTATGCTCATAATATTGAAGTTTACGACAAAACGTGGAATGAAGGATCCAGAAGTTCTGCTTTACCATCACGTGGCATCATCCTTCTGTAAAATGAACGAGACAAACTTCCACCCAACTTAACAGACAAAACGTTAGGTAAAACGTCAGCGTCGGACATCCTTAAGGGATGTTATTGAGTTGATCTCCTGGGGAATGTTTGTGAGGAATCCCGCGTTCTCGATGCAGTGGTGCGTGAATGGAGGTCTCTGTGTACCGAAAGAGGGTGGGTGAGTTGGTTGAATGGGAGGAAAAGGGGTGCGAGCAGATTCTGTGGTGACCCGACGGCGGCGGCGCGTCCGTGCGTGAAACCGATTCTCTGGGACGACCGAATCCCTAAAGAGAGTCGACTCGCCAAATGCGACGACGACTGCGATTGAAGTGACCGCGATACGAGCTGTGCATTAATGCGAATCAACTCACTGAAACGGATTCGTCACGGATAAGTTTATGGAAATAGCAAAATTGCTTTTCGGGGCATTTCAACTTATTTATCTCAAAAGTTGTGCTTACCATTTGATAATTTTTTTTTTCATTTCCGATATTCTTTCAAATATATAGTACATGGTTTTAAATTATTGTAGATTTAATGAGAAATATTTTAAACGGTGCATTTTTTAAATAGGTCACAGTAAGATAAATAAAAATATATTTCTACATTAATATGTTAATTTAAATTTTTTTTGTGTTATTTCGTGACCACTTAACAAGAATATCAAATAAGATACAAATTATGTTTAAAAGAATTAAATGTAATCGCTAATAAAGTTCTTTAAATGATTATTATTGGCATCATACCCCTTTCTTTTTTCTCTAACTTTTCTATTAATTCACTTTTCACCTTGATTAGAATATTCATCCTATTCCTTGTAATTCCATTCTAAGCAACCTTCCGATTCTTCCATTTCACCCTCATTCCTCTCTTTCCCACTCACCCTCCATTTCTTTCGCTTCGTTCCCTCTGCGACCCCCTCCCACCAAGTATTTGGCATTCCGAGGCGCGAAGCCGCAGAGGTTGAGGCGCAGGGCCACCAAGCATCCCGCGCTCGCATTCGTGTGTTTGCATATCTGTGGCGGCTCAGAGGCGAGGGTTTGCGACGGCTGCTCCACGAGCCTCGTGCGGTAGACGCAGCAGAACGAATTTTGCCTCCAAGATGAAGCTTACGCTGTACATTCACCCAATAAAGAGTTCTATTAAATAACAGATTTTTCCGTGAGCTTCAAATTATTTTTTTAATATTTTACTAAGCAATCTTACTGACATAAAACTCTCACTATTTCATTTAACAAGGTTGAAGCCAGTATTTTGAAGTCAGACTTGACACAATATTAGATTTATATATCACCATACAACATTTAAAATAATAAGAGGATAAAATTTCAATATTCTCTCGGGATTTTTACTTGTTTTTTCTTTGAGTTTTTGCAATGACAAGGATTACAATAATGTCAGCCATCATTACTGTCGATGGATTTGTGTGATAAAATTTAAATCCTAGAACATCCATTATGTACGGTTTGGTTCACAATAAAGTTAATGAATGATTTCACTAGAAATTTAATTGCAATTGATGGAATGTTGATGGAACAGACAGAGTATTTAAATTAACGAAAGAGAAGAATGAAATAAACGTACAAATTTGCATTACCTTACGAG
This sequence comes from Laupala kohalensis, assembly GCA_002313205.1. NCBI lineage: Eukaryota > Metazoa > Arthropoda > Insecta > Orthoptera > Trigonidiidae > Laupala > Laupala kohalensis. Next base: position 426,885 of record NNCF01126653.1, on the reverse strand, counting down.
TCACTCGATAAAAAAAGTAAGAAAATGTTGAAAAAAAAAAGGAAAAGTTATTCCTCATTTATAATAGTAAATGGACATGATAAATATGTAACTCATGGTCTAAGGGAATCATTTGGAGATCTTTGGTAAAGGACAGAATAAAATTCGCTTACAGAACTCCACTGAATGCGTGGTTGGAATTACACAAATATGAGACATTAAGGGTACTTCACTCGGGCTCTACGGGTAAACAGTGAGAACGAGATTGAGAAATTGAAGTGGACGAAGCGTGTTTGTGATGGATAGCATTTCAATATCTCAGGTGAAGAGGGGATTGTTTGAAGCGCAAGCTATTGACATATCACTCGGAGGATATTGGAAGATTAGAGAACACAATTAGTTCATTTATTTCGATGGAAAGAATGCCGTCGCTTTGCGATACGTGAAAGATTTGCTACAGCTATTTACAATCTTTTTGGTTTTAAAAGATTTATTAAAGTAAGGGACAAAAGACACTGATATTAATTTTCTTATTTTTTTTATTTATTTGTTTATGTATGTATATATCTCGTTTCGGCCAGCTAGGATCACGAATGACGAGTGCCAGTGAGGCTAAGTTTTTGTGTGAGTTTACTCACTAGACACGTGAATTTTACCGAGATCAGAGGAACAGCGTGTAGATAGGATCCAGATTGCTGCATCTGAGTATTACAACTACGGTTGTCAGTCGCAGAGGGCGGTTGTTAGCCGCAGAAGGTGAACTTTTCATACAGCACAGCTATTCAAACTGAGACATGGAAGAGTTACAAATTTTATTTTGCCCCACCTGTGAATTGAACACGGAATGACCTTGTGTCGAGCGATCACGCTGACACCGTAGTCACGGAGGGGACTATTTGTTTATTATATAATTAAAAAGAATTCACTTGTCACTGCAAGGCGAAAATGGAAGTTGCTTTGGAATTGAAACTATTAGAATATCTGCGTCAATTTCACATTCTTTCACTCCTTTTCACATTCTGAAACTTTTGGAAAAGATTAATGTTAGTTTATACGTATGATTTTATAATTACTTTTGAATAGGTATATAGTAATAGTGGTGCCATCGACTACATTTGTAACTAATATACGTATTTTAATTTGTTTTACGAAAGTGGATAACAACTTATGTTTTTAGCAACAAAAAAGAAATATTTTTCGATTTTTCAAATTTTTCTTTCTCTTTTTTAGCCAGGAGAAGGGGTTATTCAAGGACAGCTATATTTTATGTAATTCTTACGTTACTCCCAACGATACGAATTGCTTTACCGGTGCAAACTTTTGTAATAAGTTTTTATCTGCTACTTCTCGGGCGAAAGGAAACCACGTTACATATATAGATACATGATTGGTTATAAACTAGATACTCAAATATGCGACAAATAATATTATTCGAGAATATATATAAATAAAATTTTCTTTTTGTTTTTAGTGCAATGGAAGAAAAGAAGTGACACACATAATTTAATCTGGTGATGTGAGATAAAACAAAGAACGACATGCAATTAGATCTGGAAGATCGGTACATACTGTGAGACTGAGACTATTTCTTAATCTCCTAGTTGGAAGAGGAATTGTTGAAGCTTCACGTCTTGAGAGATTGTAAGGCAGAGCATAATACGCCAAGATAATTCAGCTACCCTATTTGCTTGGGTGTGAATGATGCCGCCGTGCTTTGGAGAAGTCCAGAGGACGGTGTTAGGGGCTGCAGGAAGGCAAGAGGCTCAAGGAGGCAGTGACTGCGACGTGGTTGGAACTAGGCGGGATTCGTAACAGAGTTACAGTAGGGTGAAAGCAGTGGTGGTGCCGAGTATGTTTAAGGGGGAGGGTGGGTTGAGTTGGCGTTGGAAGTGTCGGCGTAGGCGTTTGAGATGGCGGGAGGCCGAGCCACTTAAACGAGGGCAGTAAACAGCGATTACAGGCGCGCGTGAGAGGTGTGCGGTGGCTCTTGGCGAAGCAGAAGAAGCGAGCAATTGCCACCAAGAGCGAGTGAACGAGGAAGACGTGGAGTAAATACACTCCGCTCAGTATTTGATTTCATCGTCGAAAATAATAAAAGAGACTTGTATACACAAATAAATTAATTTAGGAATTATTGATCTCTTTAAGAATGCTAACATATGAATAAAATATTTGATTAGTAACTCCTAATTAAATTATTAATATTTCCCATAATTGAGTTGATAATAAACAAAAGATTTTATTTGTTTAAAACAGGTAAAAGAAATTAATTAATCAAATCGACACGTTCAAGGTTAAATGAGAATGCAAATTATGTTTCGTAAATTACATTTTCTCGATTTATATATCATTCTTCAGAAGCTTCAATCTAACATCAAAACCATTTTATTAAAGTATCCATTGGTGTTCTCTCAAAAACATTTCCCAGTGGAATATAACATTCGTTATAAAAGCTACCATTAAGTTCCATTCAAAATTTCACTTTCTCTACCAAGGATTCCATTTAATCCAACTTTCTAGAAAGTAATTATGAAGTAATACCCGAAAGCCCATGAATATCCACTAATCACAATGTTATTCGGTTTCGGCTCTTTCTATTCTGTTTCTTCGCTATAAGGTCTCATCGTTCCAGCTTCTCAGTGGAGAAGAAGGGAGTGGGAGAGAGAGAGGAGAGAGCAGCCCGCGCAAGTTTGCTCAGGAGTTGCCGCAGAAATTTTCATGGTAATGTTTAGGTAAGAAGAGCAAGGCTTCCTTAGAGGAGTTCCTTTGCAGAAGTGTTTGCCAGGATTAGAAGCACCGAAGGTGGTGGTGGTTGTTGAATCGTCAGCGTGGGTGAGTTTTGCTCAAGGAAGCGAGGAGAGAGGGGAGAGAAGGCGAGAGAAGGGTGCTTTTGGGGCGACAATCTCTAGGGGTTATAGACGGTTTGGTGTAATAAGTTCAATTATAAAGAATAGTTCGTCTGAATAATTTATTAAATAAAACACGAATTCGTCACTTTCAGACTGTTAGTTTATTACGTATTCAGTTTAAAACACAACGTTTCGACGATGAGCACTCTTCATATGTAAAAATATTTTTAAACTCTTAACACTTAAGAAAACATCTTACATTTCCTTCACAAAACACTTATTAACTGTCATTATAATAAATAAATATGGAAAGTCACAATACTGACAGATGCGTCCTCAAGGGAGGATATGTCACAACTGATTTATTTGATGACAATGACTGTTGACATAAGTGTACCTAGAAGGAAATATACGATGCTTTTTAAGTGTTTATACCTGGTATTACGGGAAATGTTTTATGATTTTTTAAGTGTTAATTGTTTAAGAAGAGTAATACACCTGAAGAGGTGAAACTTTGCGTACATTCATTACAGCATTCAGTATTTACATAAAGCTAAATCTTAAAAGCCTATGTAAAATTGTGAAAAGATACACCAAAAATAAAAATCCTGCTAGGAACATTTCAATTAGGTGGTTCTTAATCGAACTATTTCTATCGTGTTCTGTTTAAAAAAATATACACTTTGAGTTCGAAGCTATGATAAATAAATAAATAAAGAGTATGCTATTATTCTTGTCAAACAAATATATTCATCTTTTCCCAATTTCTCTACCCATATTTTTTATTCTGAATTGCGTTTGTTTCAAGGGATACATATTTGTTTTCCAAAAGTGGAAAAGATTAATTGCAATCATGATGGATATTTATGCATTATGGATATCTATTTACACATCTAAGGGATATAATTTTATTTTCCGTAACTCAAAACAAATATCGATAGAATATACATGGAACAATTACTGTACTTATATCTCAGTGGTCCCATGTGAATAACATAAAAATAAATTGACTATTAGTATTTCCGTATCCGTGAGAGAGACTATTTTTTCTCCGTAGAGATGCATAATACCATGTTATGTGAGTGTAAAAGTCACAATAGATGACAGATTCACTTTGGAAAGAGTGTCAGTAAATAAAAATGCATAATATGAAATATATTTTCAGAATTTCGTTCGTTCCTGCAATGATCACAACCCATAACGGTATTGTTCTTGCATTTGGTGGTGATGTGTGCGTTAAATTACCGGTGTGGCTCAATTATTAGCAATGGAATTTCACAGTTCATTGCTGAAACGAGGGTGATGGTTTTAGAGTAGAAAGGGCAACATAGAAAGAGAAGGCAAGTGCTGGCTTGTTGAGATAAACCTGAACATGCCTTGGGTGTCAGGCAGAGATAAGCTCTCTGGGGGACATGTCAGGGTAATCTCAAAATTAATTTTAGTTATGACGCTATTGACGATAAGATGAAAACACTACGTTAAATTGTCATTGTTTTGGTGGATAATGAAATCAAATTAATCTGCACTGTTATATATTTTTGAGGGATGAACTTCTAACGAGTAATTAAAATGAAAACCGTAGGGAAATGCAATATAAGCAAATGAACAATGAGTAGTGCTTCACATGATTTTCGACAAGTGCGAGTATTCTACCTTGATATTTATGATAAAAGAGGCAGGAAATGAAATTACTTTCAGGCCAAAATTTTAAGGTTCTTCTTAACTGTTTTTCCTGTATACATAATGGAAAACAGAGAAGCCACCGTTCAGAATAAAAAATCTTCATAATGTGGACTTCGTATCACTCCATTTAAATCTGAAATCGGAAACTTAAAAATCAGATTTTTATATAATGTTAAAAGAAGTTTTTTATAACAAAAGTTAACAAAAATAAAACATGTATATAGTCCACGAGAAAAATTCCTTCATTGTTTTACTACAGCATTCAGTATTACGTTTGCTGAGACCGTAATACTCGTGTGTTTGCACACCTAATAGTTTATAACTAATGTATTGCACGAACTCGGAGTTCATACATGATTCATAACATTAATAAATATAAACATTCAATTATATTATGCAAATTTCTGTATGAGTGATATTCCATGTAGATATCGCTATAAAGTAGGATGATTTATAATATACTACACTGTTAACGCGGAGGATTAATTTTGATTAATTCTTCATTGATATTGTGAAAATATTATCTCAGAAATACCAGGAAATAGAAAAGTAATTCAACGGATGCTTAAGAGTTAAACTTTCTTGTAAATGTCTGACTTTAAGAATATCGTGCTCTTAAATTACAGTTCGGGCTGTTCACGAAATCCGATTACTGTAGGTAGCACGGGATGTATCGTGTATTTAGGACTCGTGCCGCAGAGAATCGTCTATACTCAGGGACACCAGGTACCTCAGTTGCTTGCACGTTGCTCGAACAGAGTGGCCAGGTACGCGATAGGAAGGGAAGGAAATTCTAACAACCTCTTCTGGATAGCCTACTTCTTGGCAATGACCAACTACTGCCCTATTCTGGTCCGTATTGTACTTGAAGAATATCAACTACTGTATCACCATTTTTTTTCTTTTTAGTTCAGGTACCTCGATTTAATGATTTCATCTCCTACATAACTTGTGAGTGTAATAAATACACCTAACCCTCCCACCCTGTGAAAACCTCTTTCCTCCTTCAGCGTCATCGACCTCACCGAACGTAGCTGGACGCGCACGCGAAGTTACCCGGAATAACTATTGGAATTAAGGCAGTACGTTATGGCCGGTTGAGCTCGAGCCATCTCAATGGCGTCCATACATCGCCGGGTGGTGACGCGTGATCCATTGCCCCTCTCTCCGCTCTTTCCCACGGGGGAAAGAGAGACATTCTGCATCCTCGCCTATGCTTCTACGCGGCTGTGGTTGCACCCTCGGGAAGAGCTAATTCCCTAAAGTCATTGAGTGACTTATGGTACTGATGTGTCAACTCTGCCCAGAGGTAAATCTGGTAGACAGTGATTGATTGAAAACGTTAAACTTGATGTGACTCTAGGGAGTTGTTTCAAAATAATTTTTTCGAAAAGAGCTTGGCTTTGTTATTTAATCAAAACAAAAAGCATATCTTTTAATTAGATTTCAGAAAAAAATAATAGACATTATTTCAATTAATATTATAATAGAAGGTTATTTTAATTCTTTAATTCTTTAAAATAACAGACACGACAAACACAGACATGTATAGAAAAAATTCTTTACTCGCGAACATTTCAGGACATCTTAACTTATAAGAGAAACATTAATAGTTTCCAATGAAAACAGAGGTGAGTTAGAAAAAATTAAAGTCGAATTACGAAATATCCAATTATCAATGTGCAGGATAATGAACATAAAAGCAAATAATCCATAAACTCTTGTAAAATTCTCGTAACTGCCATTAGAATTGGAATGGAAATTATGTAATTCTTCCCATCATTCATACTTAATATCGAGAACATTTTATTACGAAATTAGATAGATTAAGTGATCCTTATCCCGAGTCTAAATGGAATTGAAATTATTTAGAACTCGGTGTATTTAAGAATGCTCTCTCCTTAGTACCAGAGTTAGTTGATATATGAATCAATGAAAAAAAAAAGTTTTAGAAATAAATGGATGTATGAGATATTTATTCCTCGAATATTAATTGGAACTACAGATCACACCAAAATACTCTTTAATTAGTTTCCGTTCTATCAAAATTTATGAATAAAAATTTATGTTTAAGTGTTGTAGGCTGGATTATCCAATTAGTTGCAAAATACTCAACTTAAAAATCAGAAAAAGAGACATTCGTTGTTTTCTTTACTGGAATTACTTAGAAGTAAAAAAAGAGAATCCTCCATGACAATACTGAAACACAAGAAACAGCGTGATTAAGGAATTCAGAATCGGAAGAAATGAGGGAAGAGACAGAACGGTCGCACATACATCTTTATCTCCCGCGTTCAAGCCCTGCGTAATTTGTCCTCCACCCGCGTTGCTGTTCTTTTGCCTCGTTCTACCCCATCTTTAACAGCGTCTCTTGCATTGCGTTCCAGTCCTCAGAGTGAGATCACGGAGTTCGTCGCGGAAGATAAAGACATAAAACAGCGTAAACACAGCACGCATGGCCACGAATTGACGCTGCTTCTATGTAACGATCTGGACAATTCCATCTATCACATTCGTTTATCTCTGTTCTCACAATTCCAGTGCACGTGGAATATTTGTTTTCTATATACTGCTTCGTTTGTTCATTTCTTCCCTTTCGTATTTCTTTTCCCTGATCTTTTTGAAAACAAACTTGACAAACTATATTTTATGATAATAAATTGTGTAAAATATTAAACTATGTCCGTAGTGTTTTTCAGATCGAATTATTTATGTACACGTATGAATATGATGTAACAAGAAGAAGTATTACCAATTCATGATTAACTATATACTCGAATCGAAATATTGGAGATAACTAAATAATCTAAAAAAATATGTGGTATTTTTGTTCATTAAAATTACTTGTACTTACAATTACTATAGCATTGACCCCAAGAAATATTACAATATTTATGACAATAAGCACCTTTAACATAAAAAGTTATTAATTCTGGAGAGTGAATTGTTTGTAGCACCCAACGTGGTCAAACGCAGTTTGTAATCAGTAAGGGGCATATTAAATCAATGCGGAGTTTGAGTTTATAATAGTTTGAATCATAGATTTGAAGAAGATGATTGTCCAAACGTAATTCACCCATTCAAGGGGAAAACTTTTTATTCCGTTGTGACTCTTTGGGAACGTTTCAGTAGACTCGTTCCTATTCGTTATATTATTATTCCCGGCTCGGGCGCTGCATGAATCTGAGCATTAAATATCTTTCTCCCGGGGAAGAAATATGCGCATAAAGTGAATTCACGCGTCGAGGATGGTGGCAAACGCAGCGGAAAGCGAAATATTAAAAAAGAAAAGAAAAGAGAAGGACTGGAGAGAAGGAGAGACGAAAACGTGGCGGCGTCTCTTTTCGACTCTTGTGCACTTCGAAGGAGGGAGGCTTGACGAACGATTTCTTTGGAGAAGGGTGTCCAAAATGTTGTATCCCTCGAGGTGGCAACTCAGCGTGGCGTTGCGGAGAAGATCCCAGAGGGATAGTTTGAAGTAAAGGTACAGATTCGCAGACTCATTCTCATTTACATTTAGATGCGTCTCAGCAGAGGATGCACGCCGAAATCTGTGCGATTGCTCCGCGGCGGAATGAGACGGGAATGGTAAGACAACGTCGGTGATAAAAGTGGAACTAAAATCCACGAATAAATGGTGAAAACTTCGCGAGAGAGGTGGGAAGTGATATCTAAATCTAAATAAAAGGGAGTTGAAAGTGAAGGAAGGATGATAGGATAAAAGGGAATGGGTGGTAAAATGCATTACGAAGCATTTTCAATGCAGCTAGTACCACCCTTGAGCGAACACAACTCAGTGCATTCGATGGGAAAGTCCGAGGAGACTTTGTTCAATCGCTATGTTTTAATGCATGAAGCAGGAATAGTATTTAGGTTGAGGATGTTTTCTTAAGGAGTCCAAGAAAAAAAAATCGTCCGGAGATGAAATTTCAAACATTTAGCTCGTAATGAAATCTTCATCGTTCTCATTTTTATTATTAATATAGCTGGTAAAACAATAAAAATGAGAAAAAGTCGATGAGAAAGTGACAATTCAAAACATATTTAATAGAGTACGCAATTGCTTTGTTACTAAAATAGGTAATTTTCAAATACATAATTCAATTTGATAAATATTAAGATCGGATAGAACTTCAGGAAATACCAATTATTGCATGTTTTTTAAATAACTTCTTTATGATATGAGATTCTACTTCATATTATATTTAATTTAATGTTTGAAGTTTTGACTTAAATTAAGGTTCTCACTTCTGAAAAAGCATCAAATAAATATTCAATGTCCAGGTCTGTGCTCATTACAGAAATCAGGATACCAGTTTAGAATTGAAGTTAATACAATCTTCAGATAATATCCCACATTGTCATTTTACTATTTACTGACCAAAACGAAAACCAAAACTATTAGACTCATGGGAAGTTTGGAACAGCAAATGAGAAATCTTAACATTTCAAAGGACTGCTTGACAAGTAACACAAACAACAACGGCGAATATCTTGGTAACTTCAGAACACCCACAGCTTCGAAACTATATCGTGCACGCCGCTTGCAGTTAATTAGAAATCTAGCATAGAGAGTAATTAGTATTACGAAGCGAGACTCCAGAGCACGGGACTAAAAGCGGGGGAGGACCGTTCATTGGCGACCGTTCTCATTCCGAGCGCGTCGCCGCTAATGAAGAGCCCCTGGACATTAAAGGAGAGCCGATAGCGGAAGGCGTCACAGGCCGACGGTATCTCCCTTAATGGGTGCTTAGCGTAATCGTAATCGAAATGTTACGACGAATGCGAGTGCCGCAGACGCCGCCGCGGTAGCGGAGCGGAGCCGAGCGCAATCTTGGCTGTGGACAAGACCAAGTTCGACAATTTCTAATCGCCAGCAGAGTACAGCAGATATCCAATTAGCCACGTTCCAATTCCGAACCACGTGTTGAGCTCTTTGTTAAATTTAGAAGATTTAGGACAATGTTGTAAGTACGATGTTTAAGTGATAGAAGGTGAGAGAGAGAAGATGAGATTTGAGAACAGATGTTGTTGAGACAGCGAGGAATGGAATTACTGACAGAATAGTAAATAGTTGGAGAAGTGGAAGCAAATATGTTTACATAACAATTCATCAATGGATAAATATTAATAAATATATTATTCATATATTATATTTATACATTCAGAACACCCACGCGAAAAGAAGTTTCTACTTTACTGACAAAGGCGAAAGTCGATAAAAAAAAAAAATGAGCAGTCCAAAGTTTCAACCGATTTGGAGAATAATAACCTGTGCCACCGAGGGGTTGAAATGTTTATATTCATAATTTTAACTAATATTTGTTCGTAATGACTGTAAGAATATTCATGCAGTTAATACATTCAAACAAATTCTATTTTGTATTATGATGCAAATATTTGATAACATAATAAATAAATGTGACAGCCGGTGACTCCGTTCGTAGTAGTGTAATGCTGATGAAAAAACGAAAAACACAAAAATTTAAAATTAAAGTTAATTATTGATTTCCTGCTTCTACGGGAGCAATACATACGTCTCAATACTATACTACATATAATGAATTCATCATCCTTTACTCGCTTAAACAATCTGAAACCACAAATTTGAAACTCTAATATATTACTCCTTCAGGTTCCATTTATCAGCAAATTAGTAGACACGTCCAACTCTCGAAAAGAACTAAAACTCTACAGAATTGGAAATCATTGAAGTTACAAACTCTCAAAAGTTCCCTAGTTTATATAGCGCCCTCTCTGACGATGTCAAGCGAGGCAGCGGCAACTTTTAATACTTCTTCAGCAAAAAGCAGGGCGAGTTGGAGATGCTGTCAGAAGATCACGTGGTACTCTCCGGCTACCGTTCGAGATCACCACGTGGTACTGAGATCTCTAACAACGAGGTTTTCCGTTACAAGTTCTTTCGCGAGATTTGATACAGATATTCCTCTCGTCTTTTGTACCAACTGACTAGAGCTGTTTCTCTAGAGTTACAGGAAGGGAATGACACACCAAGTAACGCATTTTTATATTATCAGTTACAATTGAGACAATTAGATCAAAAACAAAGGAAAACAAAAACTGTCCCAGAGGGGTCCACGGGGTTTACGGTGAGTAGAGCTCCGCAATTACGAGGCTTTGCAATCACTAGGATGAGGAGGAGATGCCAAAGGAGGAGGTGTGCAGCATCTCTCTCCGGAGAAGTTTGTTTCGAGGATTGACCCGTCACTTATTATGCATCAGGTTGAGTTACCTTAACAGTCAGTTCCGATGTTGTGGTGCGATGAAAAATCCCTTCCCCCGCCGGGGATCGAACCCCGAAATACAGTAAACATCCATTCAACATCTCAGTACCCATTTAGCCTCACTGACTTCATCAAAATTAAATGAATTTTATAAATTAAATCTAATCATAACTTTTTATATTATTTCACGTTTTATTTTATGACATGGCGAGGTTCAGGTCATCAAGTCTTCAGCTCTTTCAATCAATCACTAAATTTGTGTGAAGAAATTGAGGAGGAGAGAAATTTTATTGGTGAAGAAATTATTGGAAACTAATGAGTAAGCACTGCAGAAATTAAATACCCTGCACACAGAAGAAAATGTTTCATAATAAAAAACCTGTTTGCAACCAAAATAGATACTTAAATTTGAAATCAGAAAGTATTAAATAATGTTTGTGTATGCGGGAAGCAATTGAATGTATGTTAGAAACCAATACAGTGACTTGTTTACACATTTAGTTCATGTTGAACTTCTTCCGGGAATATGGGCTAATTCTATTAGTATCTAACAACATTTCAATTATCAGGATGACATTATTTCTTTCTCTCTCCTAACGCCTTGTATGAGAGAATTGCAAAGCATAAATTGAGGTATTGTTCATATTACTGGAAACATAAAAGTTTTATTACTTTCCTATGATCAAAATGATCATAATTTTATATAGAAATTTAACTTGAACATGGTTTAATTATCTTTTAACTATTTATTCAATGTGAATTTTGTGCACTATCAAAATGATTTTCATATTTTCTAAAAACTTTTTTCGAATGAAACTTTCTTCGAATAAGATTGTCTTATAAGAGGATGTATTCAAATACGTCAATATATTAAATAAATATCTTTAAAATATCGTATTAATATGATTCAAACGAATTTTTGCTATGAAAAGTGAATATTATTTTATGAATACGCCCGCTAAAAGATTTAATATTTATCATCAATTTGCGAACTTTCATTGAATACCTTCACGNATATGATTCAAACGAATTTTTGCTATGAAAAGTGAATATTATTTTATGAATACGCCCGCTAAAAGATTTAATATTTATCATCAATTTGCGAACTTTCATTGAATACCTTCACGGCAAAAACAGAAATGCCAAAATTAATCAAGTCTATTATTTTTAAAGCATACAAGGAGGAATTTTGAAAGTGATTATGGGTATAAATTTCCCCCGGTATTATTTCGTACTCTAGAGTTTCGTTGTGGAGATTTATATAAATAATATTTAAACACAAAAGAAACAATTACTGAAGTTTGTGGACACGCTGAAATAAAAGAACCCGTATCAGCCCTTGAAGTTATATTTTGTCAAACATTTTTGTAGAATATTAAGCCATACAATTGTAAACGCGAAACGAAAATCATATTTTTCCAAGCAACAACATTCTTTGTGTACCATTAATATCAGAGGAGAGAGTTGTATTATTTCGACGCGTCCTAAGTAATAAGAAAAAGTGAACTCAAATATTTTGAGAATATATCAAATGGATTTTGAAAGTTCGTACACTAATTTATGTGTACACATAACTTATCCTGATAGAAAAAATTGGGAGAGGCGATATCAGTCTCATATTCTACTATTTCTTTTGTCAAATTTACAATATGTGCCCTTACCATTTGGAAAAATAAATCAATAAATTGCATCTAGTATTTAATTTATAGCTATTTATTCAGTTTCTAGGATTCTAGTAGTTTCGACTTTCAGAATCACCGTTCCATGCCCCCAGTGAGTCAGTTACTTCGACTGCTGAAGTTCGACTTTGGCATTCTACATTTTACATCACTGAAGTGAACGCGATTGTTAAACATTAATTACATGTTTCACTCTATTTCGTACAGAAATAGTTTAATTTCCCTTTGTCACTTAATCTGATCTCATTCCGCGAAGGACTTCACAATTTCCGACTTCCTTACACAGCGATCTTCCGTACTTTGGCAGTCCAGTCAACTACGGTCTTCACATAAACGCGTCTTAACTCGGAACTCGAAATTGCGCCGTGCCCGAAACCGAGCTCAAAGGCATTATATTAGGCAAGGGGCCAAACAAACCATAATTAATAGGGGAACGACAGCGGAGAGGCGTTGCTAGAAGCGAATGCGACGGGGATGGGGAGTGGAGGTGGTGAGTTACTAGGTCGGGGCAAGGGAAGGTGGGGGTTACCTGGTTGGATGAATCGATATGCCTCATGGCGATGGAGGTGACGCAGGTGGTGAATTTGAGTTGGTGGCGGAAAGCAACGAAGAGGAGAGAGGTGGACGGACGAAGGATGACGAAAAAAAATTGTGGGATCAAGAAT
>NNCF01126653.1:329325-411483 GCA_002313205.1 Laupala kohalensis | reverse complement strand
TATATTGTAATAAATAATTATTTATTAATATCTTTTTATAAATAATGGAAGAAATGAGCGAGAGCTCCGCTGGGAGGAAGGAAGGTGGTAGTTCAATAGGTTTTAGAGGAGGGACGACTGTCGCTTGGGCCAGCGTGGAGACATGACCAAAAGTTTATGGCAGGCAGCTGCGAGTATTTTTCTCAAAAGGTTTTTAGCAATTTTGGAAAAGGATATGGACAGTCTCAAAAGAAGATGATAGAATATGGTCAAAAGTAGTCAAGAATAAGTAATTGATAGGTGGTGACAAGTTAAAAGGAGAAGTACGAAGGGGCTGCGTTTGTAAAAAAAAGTAACAGGTATGGTCATAGAACCCCTCGCCAGAAGGAGATTTCCATTAGCAGAGCTGTGGATTGACATGTGTATTTAATTGTAAAAAAGGACGTAGAAGAACGAAAGCTGGTGATTGTGCCGGGTGACACGTCCTTATACAATACAAGATGAGTGATACTAGATAGAATTGTGGAGTGGGGAACGTCTGCGTAGGAGAAGTTGGGGGTTCGAAATAAAGAAAGTGACAACGACGTTTAACAGGTATATCAAGTTTATTTAAGTGCTATTTTTCGTCTTCATATGGAAAGGAGAATGAAAAAGAGTAAGACAAGTGTGTCATTGAGATGTGGGTTGTAAATTTGGTGTAAGTTCTGAAAAAACACCGAGTTAAGAAGTGAAGTTAGTGTTAGTGAAAACAAGCGATGTTATTGATGCGAATTGAAAATACGTCGTGACAAGTCGAACCAATCAGAGGCGAGTCACGTGAGGAGAAAATTGTTAAGTGATTGGCTAGAAAGAATCACCTACGTCAGAGGAGGAGGAGGAGGAGGAGGAGTTTGTTCCCTCAATTTTTGGGCAGTGGAGTAGGAATACGGTAATTTAAACAAGGAGCAGAGACGCTCCAGGATCATACCTTAATACCTTATCTTATCATATGACATCTTATCTTAGAGCAGATAATTCTTACAACACATCAGTGTAAGGCAGCTAGACGATTCTAGATGTGATCCTAGTAATTATTCTATAAGACAATTTATCACACTATTCGAGTAATCCGCATCAGTCTGATCATTATGAGTATTATGTTTCTGACTGTTATCCGGCGGGGTACGAACCGTTTAAACATGAGTTCCATGCAATTAATCCGAATCTCAATTAGTTCGGCGCGAATATCGTTGACTTCGCTTAAAATCATTAGTTACGTGAGTGATTGGTCTCTGCGGCCAATCGCAACTAAACTGTACGAGAGCCATTAAGGCTTTGATTTCTTCGTCAAGTTGCGGTTGGTGATGGTATTACGACATCTTACACCCCACGCTGAGATCAGTCGGGCGGGTATAGCAGCTGACGTAAGAAGGACGATGACTCGAGCAGTCTTCAATGGGCACTAGAGGACGAAGGCAACTACACGCATCAATGAACGTGGGTCATCCACGGAGGTTTGTGGCTGCAGGTCAAGCTCTCATATGAGAAAGTAATTATATGAAGTGCCGAGTACGGTAACTCGCTTGCGCCTTAAAAATCCAGTGAACACCATAAAGTGGGCGTAATATGCCTAAGACTTTTGTGACTGATATAATTTTTATAATTGTTGCGTATTAAAATATAAGGGCTTCAATGCAAATGGACATAAACTGTACGAGACATAAAAAATGGGAGGTTGCCAAGCCTCACGTTGGAGCGATTATATTTCGATAAACTTTCCTGACTTAAATAGTCAATTTTATTAGATTACTGAATACTTTTTAGCAATATTTATGTTCCACACCTACTTCCATAAATACATTAGAGGATTGTTTTACATATATTACTGCGTTTTATACCGGAATTCACAACCTCCTGATATTCTGAACTATCCGATGAATGAACCATTATCATTAAATAAGATTTTATTGTTCTTGCAATTTCATCCTCAGAAACTCGGAAAAATAAAGCAAGCAACGTCTTATTTTGAATTTATATTTAAATAGTGTATATGGTAGTTATAATCAAATAAATAAATTGTAAAAAGGTTTAAGGAATTTGAATAATTCGAATGTACAAATGGTGAACATAAAGAAGGAAGTTATAACAGGTACATATTCACGGAGCGAGAGGTTCGTGAGTACACACCTGAAACCATATACACCCACTGAAAACACATAACATGAAATGTTACATATTTAATGTAAAAACCTTGAAACAAATCTGTTGGTTCCTTTGGCCGAGAGAATTGTAAAGAAGTATAGGATGCCTCTGGCATAATGGTGATGTGATGTTATCTGCGTTAGTTGCTAAGCTGTCTATATAGCAACCACTTCATTCCAGAGTATACTCCTGTACTTTACGTCGTCTTGATTCCTTCCTCCTGGATAGTTTTGGAGCGCATTATTATTTACTCATATTTTTCAAATGATACCAAAAAATTCGAAGATATATAATCAAAACCTTATTGAATTAAATTTGCAACAAATTTTCAATTTTCAGATGTTTGTTGTAATAAAACTATAGTGTGTTGAGAATCATCGTGACCAAGCTTAAATTAAACTCACTTAAATAATTAAAATAAACAGATTCTCGAATTAATGCCATTAATGCGTTTGTGAACGTTTTCTTAATGTTTGAAAGCGAAAAGCATAATAAGTGTAATAAATCAAACCTATAATTTGGAGTAAAGATTTATAATTGATTAAAAAAGTGGTGAAGTAGTTTTTGGAAAAAATAAGCAGTAGTAAATTAACAACAGCCAAGATTCAAGTCTGTAATAACTAATACAGCAAAATCTTGTCGATTTTAGTACATTAAAATCTGACAATGCTATGATAAGGTATGGATTACAAGTTGATATATTATGAAGATAAAAAACATCTTAATTCTCGCCAACACAGTGTGACAGACAGTACGAGACATGATGATACCATGTGGGAAAATACATGTCGAGCATCGACTGGTTTTAGGTCAAGATCTGAGATTTTTTGAAGCTAATCAGTATTGCTTTTTGCCTTTGAAATAATAAATCGTATCTTCGATCTATCATGACGTATAACGTACATTTTAAATAAAATTGTACAACAATATAAATAAATCAAGTTCATTAATATGAGTGAAAATAAATAAGTTTTAGTTAATTAATTCTGTAGTCAAGTGCAATTGATGTATACCCGATTACCTTTTCCCTCTGTCTATTGAATAGTGCTCGGAACAAGCACTCGCGATAACACGTTAATTTATATCTATTGTATAGTAACTGCTGACTGCTCATTAATGGGACGATACACCCTTCCATAATAGCAGGTTGATGATTCTGTATGCGTGAGTGTTGCTCATTATGCAACATGCATTTGAATCGTTATTAAGAGGTAATGAACCTGTTACGTCCAAAATACTAAAAGTTTACAAAATCAAAAACAAAAACAAACAAACAAAAAATTCATCGTGTTATAGTTTAACAGAACAATTTTTTAGTAATGTATTGTTACTAAAAATAGTAACAATGTTTACTATTTTTAGTAACAATACTAAAAATAGTATTGTTACTACTAAAAATAGTAAATATTAGATTGCAATTTCATTTTTAACGTATATTAGTAAAATACGGTGTTGATGTTACACAAGCTTAAATCGAATGTTGTGAAAAAAAAGGAACATATCCGAAAAAATAATCACCAACATTAGTGACTCAGAATATCTGAATATAATAAGACAACAGAAGGATAAATAATTAAAATATAAAATTTTTGTTTCGATTCATTTATTTATAAAATTACAACTAGAAAATATGAAAGAAATGTGGTTTCAAAATTATGTTGTTAGATGCTATTCGTTTCAAATGAATGAAAACTAAAGCACTTTAGAACTGTCAGAAGTGAAAAAAACATTCCATAACGTATTGACGACAAACAAATCCATTTCTGCATTTATTCACACATTTCTAGTTAATATACGAGGAAACAACGGAGCAGAACATTACACCAATATACTATATTTAAACTTCAACTCAATGTGTTCGAAACAATAAAGGAAGAAAAAGTATGTTTTATCCAATGAATGTGAACGTGTGCAATAAATACAATTGCTGCAGTTGCATGCGCCTACCCCAGAGCTCATTCAATTCGCGAGAATTCGTTCGGCCGTAACAAAACATTTCGCGCGACTAGTCTCTTTTCGAATAACATACGGTGTCGCCGCTACGTTTACCCGATATCGTAGGGGAGGGGATCGGGGCAGGCAATTTCAACGACATGGTGGGTTGCGGGATTGGGGAAACGGGAAGCGGCCGAAAAAAGTGTCACCAAAACGATTCCGGTCTCGTAACGCGTGTAGTTAGGACGCGAGCCAGAACGTCAATCTCTATAACTTGGTTACAGAATGTAAGTCCTTTGTGTCACTTGTCATATTATGCAACTACATAATTATTAACTTTTACCTCTGGTATATTATACCTTTGCAACTTTTTAACTTATTGACTTTTTCACTCTCCCAATGCTGATGATGAACGAAACCATGATGATTAGTATCGGAACGTTATATGTCTATGAGAAAATATTTTGTTTTAAGTTGACATATCAATATTTAAATTAATTAATGTACGAAAACAATGTCTGATTACTGTGTGATGGGGAAAAAAACTGTTTCTGCAGTTACGTTCAATATATTCGGGTACTTCTACAATTTATTTACGAGTCCTAGTAAGAGATATTTCAATAGGACGACTATTAAAATGTAACTGAAAGTGGTTTTAGTGAGGTAATAGAGTACGCAAGGAAATTTCAGAATACTTGTGTTTGTTATTCATATGTTATCATTATCAGTAACTGCGACCCTTCCAGTGCTTCCTCGCTTGTAGTGGGATGGTGTTTCCTGCGTCTACGAAATTGAAGAACCGTTCAACGGAACGATTCTCTCCCGTGGATGACGACAGGGGTATAGTGAAACACATGAAGAAATAACAGGTCTTCATATATTTCCACGAGTGTTTCAACTAGTTATGGATTTATGTTGAAATAGGTTGCTACTATAATGTGGACAAATACTGCGCAGAATTTGATTCGTAGGACATGTCGTATGTCGAGATAAGATACATAAGGTTATTCACTAAAACAAGGAAGAATCTTATCATTCGATTTTTTTTCTTTTTTTTTTCAATATTAGAAGAAGCAAAAACCAACAAAATGTAAATAAAATTACGACGAAGCGTGTCATTTTTGTCTCATATTAATAGCAAATGATCGCGTTCGTTGAATCACATTGACGACGAAAGGTAATAGGCGTAATTCGGCGAATGACTTAAATAGATTTGGGTGAGTTAGCAGACGTATTAATAGACGACGATGAGTCGTGCTGTTTAGACTAGTTTAAATGTGATATTTTTCTAAAAGCATCATTCCTGATATTGCATTGTAATTACACATACATAATTAATTGTTTGTGTTATATTAATAATAAAATAAATGTGTACTAGAAAAAGGGGAACACTGAACTTAGAAACCTGTTAATGGATTGTCCACCAAGTTCTAAATGTGATCAAAATATTTCTTGTATCTAACAAATATACCATTTGACGAGATGAAAAATGCAAGCTCTAAACATGAACTGTACTTCATTGAAAAGAGTATCTGATGCAAGCTAGGTGCAGAAAGCGTATCATGATACAATTTCATGAGAGTGCTGCCACAGGATACGTAGCCATTAGCTAAAATTACCTACTTCAAAATAATACGAAATACTGTGAATGTGTGTGTCACGTTAGACTTTCTTTCATGTGAACTGAGTGCATATTTTTGTTTCCTGGATATTGGAAAAGGGAATGCTATTGTTTGTTGGTTTACATATCTGGAGTGTTTTAATATTTTTGTATCTGATTTACGTGCAAAATAAATTGATTTTTCAATAGAAATCTATTGCAAAAATTAAAAGTAATTTAAGTGAACTAAAGTAATCTGTATTCAAAAAAATAAAATGTATTAACAATCGGAAAAATCAAAGGAATGTCTTGAAAATGTAAAAATGACCATCCTTTATATATTATGAATATATGATTAGTATAAACACTTTGTTATGAAAGGAAAATAAAAATACAAACGATTAAAAGGAACTAATATTTCTTCATAAGCAAAATATTTTGTCTTTTACTATCTAAAAAGTAAGAAATCAATTACGATTGATATTCACTGAGAGATATCAATTCAAAACATAGGTTATAAAATACCCGGCAATAATTGAGATGACATTTTACTTAAATAAGTCGCCAAACAGGGATCTCATTTAGATTTAATCTACTTATTTTTACATTTTGAACATCGATGTATGGCAATATCTTCCTTATTTTGGAACGATATCAATCACTGCCCATACTCTCCACTACGCAAGAACAACCAATGTACGATTTTAAACAGAAAAACGCAAAATAGGTATAGAAAATATGTATTATTCAATATATGGTTGATTTGCATTAAAAGTTATTGAATTACTGCTTCAAAGTGAGAGAAACTGTTTTGGTAAGTTCAATTTTCTCAACAACCCTTTCAATATCTCAGGGAAATTCGTATTTCCAGCTTGGATCTGTAATCTTTCAAAACTTTAAGATTAGCTTTCTGCTTTAAATTGAATCATTTATGATCAGAAACATTTTTGGAGTTCCATTTCGCCCACCTTACGTTTCCAGTGTGCTAAATGTACTTACTATTCAAGGAAATCTTTTGAATGCTTGTACTAGTATGAAAAACCATGGTTCAATTGCTTTTTCGTATATTTATATCACAATAAAAAGTACAAAAATTGATAAAAAAATATGCAAACCTCGACGAATTTTTACAATAATAAAATATTATTATTCATTTTATAGAAAAATGCCTTGCAACTAGTGATTAAAATTAAATTTCTTAAACACTGTATATTATAGAGTGTGTCTCAATGATACCATTTTCAATGCACCGTTACAAGTCGCAATAAACTAAGTCAGGATCTATCTATTCTAACTTGGCGACGACAAGCAAGTAGATGGAACGGAGGTTCCTTCCTCGAAACTCATCTGGATTACTCATCCTCTTCTTCCACTGGTCTGTGAAAGTTTGAATGACAGTCGATTTGGTTCGACGTGACGTTACGCAGTGAAGTGAGAGTCATTGTGACTACAGAATGTCGCTCAATGTCATTCACGCTGTTCGTGGAAATTCACCACAAAGTGTTTCCGATTCTGTGAGATGAAAGAAACGGAGAGAGTCAATGGTAAGTGTGAACGCATCAGAATCGAGTTAAGCGAAGTTTATGTCGACTTCCTAATATTATTTCCTTCGTTACTTTTTCACTTAGAATAATGTAATTAAATTTCAAACTAAATTACTTAATTACATGTTGCCTAATGTAAACAAAATTGAATTTGTAGTCTGTAATAGCTTTAATTTGTTGGTTGTTATAGGCATATTCAGAACAGAATGCAGAACCTCAATAGATATCTAAAATATATTAATAAATGTGAGTTTTTTAGCCATACAAAGATTAAACTATGGTATTAGAATTTTCAAGTGATTCCTCGTACAAACTAGTTGGTTTATCTACATCCATAATTATACANATATATATATATATATATATATATATATATATATATATATATATATATATATATATATATTATTTAAAATCAACTTTGATTGTATCCAGTTCTCTGTTCGGCGACAGTTCCTCTAACGCGAATCGCCCTTCATTGCGCAACATTTCTTGGAAGTTCAAAACGCAAATGCGCCGCCGCATGGACATTGCGGGAGCCAACACGGTTACGGATACGAGGTGAGAACACTGTTTCGCCCTTTCCCTCCCTTCCTCCCCCTCCCACCAACTCCGTCTTTCTCTATCCCTTCCTTTCACCTCAGGTTGCCGCACTCTCACCGACAACTCGCTCAACGAGACTTCCGCTAGCGGTTGCAAGTTTGTTTCGTAATTTATTCATTGTATGCAAAGGCCTCACGCGGCGTGTCGAGTCCAACACCCTGGACATCGCCGAAGAAGACCAATTTCTGCGCGAACGAACGTACGACGAGAATGAGTACAATAGAGATGGGGTGAGAAGGAGATATAAACTGCGAAATAACCCTAGAGAGATACAGAATGGCGCTCTCTGGATTGGAAAGTCATTTCCAGGGAAATACGACCGTTTTGTGGTGTGGCTATTATTTCCTCGTGCGATGTTGTGAATAACAACGTACGTATACAAAAACTAGTTTACCCAGTAGTTTATTTCTGAGAAATATAAAAGGTGTTATTTGTGTTTTCGTTATTTTTTGGTTTATGATGTACACCAGTGTGCAATGTTTTGTCATACATGTAACAGATTTTAGGGCGCTTAGGATGATTTTAGATATAAATTTACTTGTGTTGTGCTTCTAAATAACTTTATAATATCGCGTATGTTATTTAAAACACTTCAAAAATTCACACTTCAATTATTTGGTGATGCAGGCTTAACGGCTATTAAAAATGGAGTTTTTAATATTATTTTAAAGACTTAACAGGACACGCATGTATAAACACGATATAAAAGAGAGACGCAGAGCTTCATAAAAATCTGTTTCTGGTGAGATGCTGGGAAACCTTAATAATGCTTCATCCCCAGACACCAACAAACTACAATTTAATAGTTTATCAACTCATATTAAGTAAACGTCAAAACTTTTGCCTCTCTACGTTAAGACTCTTGAGAAGTAACATGAAATATAATAAGGAATGCGGAGGCTAATACCAGACTCTAACTTCTTTAATGCATTTTTTGCCCTCTTCTGCCTTTATTGCACGACTGCATAAACCACGCTTTAAATTAAACAAATGTAATTAAATGGAGTGGGATGAGAACCTCTTCTCACGGGTTGGAAATTACACGGCTTGCAAATTACTTAAAAACGCTACCGTCAGCGCAATAAGAATTTTCATCAAGGGAGATTGGAGTTTCTTTGTCTTTTATACACTTTGTTCCTCGTTGGTGACGTCTAAAAAATGCATACGTTCATTTGATGCAGCGTAAACATTTTAAAAATTGCTACGGTTGTTATCCACTTTCAAGCTCGAGTTTTACAATGTCGGAACTAATTTTCATTTCTGAGGAATATCGTGTATGCCGTGTATGACGTATCCTGACGTAACGACAATTGGCTTATAGAGAAAGAGAGTGACGGTCAACTATCTTGTATTTTCTAATTCGAATTGATGACTCTAATTGTTTTTTGTTTCATGGTGAGTCAATACTCATTTTTGTCTTTGTTACTTTCCTGTGTTCAAGTATTGATAAAGAACCCAGTTATTAGTTGTGCTCACTGGTCGTCCATTAGAAATTGATAGAAAAACTCTTTGGAGCACTTATAGAAGCCATATAAATAATCTTTTAATCTCAAATATATGTTTTGATAATTGTGATTTCAGAAAGAGTGCAAACATTTCGAAATTTTCATTTTTACGTTTGAGTTGATTCTTGGAGGGGAATTTTCTTCGGGTAAAAAAGAAATGAAAATGTTTTACGCGAAGAAATATGAGAACAAATTGATTGAAACCTTCCTCGCACACTAAAATCACTTCTTTGGAGAATTGGTCCCGAAACATCATTGCCAGGTTCAATGCTTTTCTTCTCGGGAGTTTGTATTATAATGATACTTTATAAAGGAAATTTATGGTGATTATAGGAAGATGTTATAAGTTTGCTACTTTCGGAAGTTCTCAGTTACTATTTATGTCATGTTGCATGAAGCACTTTCATATAAAAAAAAATGTTGAGATTATCACAGAGAGAACAAACGCAAAATTAACTTTATTAGCATGAGTGCGGACTACGGAATTAATTTGGAATTAAAAAATAATTCTCGAAATGTATGTTAATTTCGCTACATTAATTTTATACAGATTAAGCTAATCATCGAGTATAGAACTAATGTTTTAACAAACCTTGAAAATATGTAACACAAGAGTGTTGAATAACATTAACTGTTAAGTGTATGTTAATTTTAAAGAGGATATAAAAATGTTTAATGGATCCTTGACAGGTAAATGATTACTACGTCGCAGTAAACAGCTTCCGTGCGCCATCACATTGTTACCACAATGCATACGACATAATAGATGTAAACGAACGAGCCGTGATGTCGCGTCGGAACGTAGGAAGCGGGGTACAATTGGAATACGGTGACGAATATAATTGCGTCGGCATTTATTAATATGTTGCGAGTGATCTCTCTCTCCTCCTTGCAATGCAGATTGGGATGAGCGATGCTTTACTTTTATGCATTAGGGTCCGGCTAACAGTGAAATCTATTTTCTCGACTTCAATTCAAGAGAGATGGGAGATGAAATGTACTTACTTATCGGCCACTCGCTACATTGATATCAGATGGGCAGATGTTTGGAACTATAAATTATCGAATGCTTTGTTTCAAGTACATAAGTTATTTAATATTATTAGGACGTTTTAACCTTTCAGACTATTTGAAATTATTCAGGATTATTTTTGTTCCGTAGGTATTTACAACTGTACGGGAAAGCACAATATTGAATAGCGTATTATTTTTTATTACTTTCGAGAACAAACTTTAATTACTTGGTTTGTGTGTTTTACTAATTGTGAAAGAAGCTGATCAAAATAAAGATTAATAACAATTATTTTGAATAGTTTTTAAACTTTTGTCTGTTTCGAAATGATCAAATATCAAGTATAAGCTATCTTAATACAAATAAACAATATCTCATAACGAAACAATTTACATCACCTCACCACTGGCAAATGAATAATCTAATGATACTCTTTATTAGTAATACAGTCAAAGCAAAGTTGAAAGCATCATGGCACGTTCACTTTGTAAGTTTTCGTATCGACCCTGTTCGCGCCGAGTCCGCATTTCAACGCGCGCTTCACACAGCCCAATATTAGCTGCCTCGAACATCACCCGGCTTTCAGGCCTTCACGAGTCAGCGACGGAGACCCGTTCACAGCATCACACGACAAGTCACGCGTGACGTCACGTGGAGAAGGCCGTTTCATTAGGGACGCAGCGGTGCGCAGCGGGACGGGACGGGACGGGACGAGAAGGCAGGGGTGAGAACTGTGAATGAGAGAGAAGCGAAACGGGGAACAGGATCGTGACCCGAACTACGGGGTGAGTGAGAAAGGATGCATCCCACTTCGATATAAATGAATGGCAGCGTACGCAGTTGAATAGGTGGGAGATCTGCGATACAATATCGAGATCTCAAAGAATATACGTGAAAGAAATATAGAGAAATTTTGGAAAGCACTGTTGGAGTGGATGTATAGATACTGGACGCGAGTTGTGGTGTGGGGTGCGACGTCACCCATGAAATATAGAGGGCGGTTCCGTGATTGGAAACAAACGGCACTTGATAGGGGTGGGTGGGGCTCCAATGAAAAGTTAACGACTCAGTGGGCGTCACTGAGTGACGTGGGGGTGAGAGATTGTGGAACACTAGAGGCTGGGACGAGTTTGGGATGAGTGGGAAAAAGGAGCTAAAAAAAGAGCGAAATACTTCAGTCCAGACGCAGAAAAGCAAAGACCTCGGTGCTGTTCCATATGTGTAAAATTTATTTCTCTCAATATTAAAAGACAGTTCATGACTTGTGCCCATGTTGGCCAATGTTATGTAGAAAGAAAAATTTCATGACAAAGGAATAATAAAGTAAATATATTTGGAGTAAAAAAAACTTTGAATATTAGGGTAAGCAGAAAATTATGCAAGTTATCAGAAAAAAATAATTATAAAAATTTAACGTGAGTATAAATTCATCTGATTCCTCAAGTAATACATGAATAATTTAAATATTTTTCTAGTACTATCCTCGATTTCACATTATCTCTCTAAATTTTATACTTGAATACTTTGTATAAAAATTAATAATGACGGAGATTTAAATAAAGACAGGATTAAATAATATGATTATTATTTAAATTTATTGGATAAAAGATATACAAGGAGATCGAGGTATTTTAATTGGTGTGGATTCAAAATTTTGTCACATTTAATATTAAAATTTTAGAAGAATATTTCTATCATGTGGTAATAAATAATATTTTATTTAATGCTTTTTCAAAAAAATTTTTTTTTACTCTTTGTGGAACTAACTGTGGTAGAATAATTTTGACTTTCATATACTTAATCAATATAAAGTGTTCACATTTCGATAAAATAATTTCTCCTTTCATACAGCGTCTTTTGATGAAAGCATGTGACCAAAGACGAGATTCGAAAAACATAGACAGGAAATCTGTTTTAGATTGTTCCTTCATCAGACATTTTCCTTTAAGAATTGTAAAATAATTTGCTTCATCATAGAACTCATAGTATACAATTATCTTTTCTTACTACATCTTCCTTAGTAAAAAGTTCAAAATTTTGCAGTTAGAAGGCACTAGTAAAATATGGCCATTATTTCCGGAGTCACTCCTTCGTGGGTACATTGGAGGATTATAAATAGTAGTCTCTTTATAGAATTTTTAATCTGTGAAAATGCAATGCTCTGCATATCATAGTATGTAATAATAAATTCTAAGCAAATACCAGTGATTTGGAGAGAAGTCGCTTGTAGATTGAAGTGCACAGGGCAAATGACAACTTGGTGTAAACAAGGGTCATGAAATCCATCTAAGAGGGCACAGCAAGTTATCTTCCAACGTATAACCCTGTCCGAGCAGTTTCCATTGCCTGAGCTCAACCGGTGGAGTCATGGCTCCGTGGATTATTCAGGTGACCCATGGATTAATCAGCAATCTACATGTTCAGCGGGTTGCCTATCTAGACCTCTACGTCGAGTTCTCTTTCAACAGAACAGAACGCTTTGGCACTTAGTTTCCAAGCACTATTCCAACTGTTTAAAAGAAAGCTTAAATATAAATAAGCGGAGATGTTAAATTAGAAACATAATAATATTTACTCAAATGAATGATTGAATTTAGAATATTGATCTACTCGTTGTTGCAACAAAATTCGGTCAGTACTTTTCCAATTAACCCTGCTCAGGATACTGAATTTCGCCAGTCGATTTAAAACATTTGTACCTAATTATATGTATGTCTTTAATAGTCAGAAAAATTCTCATTCGAAATGTTGGTGCTTGAGATATTTTATATTGAATACCCTTCCGAGACCTAAAACTCCATATTGGAAACTATGTCTTAAAGTATTTTGTAAAAATATGATTACTGTTACAAAGGCCAACCAAATTTTGCTCTTATTATCAAATGAAATTCGACATTTGTATAAATTTGTATCATTAGTGTTGATGCAAAGTAAACTCAAGGGAATTATTAAATTTTATCTCCAACATCAGATACAAATATTTTACTTTCCTTCGAAAGTCGTAAAAATTTCATTAATATTTTTCATTGTTAAAATAATAATCAAAATGATTCTCCAGTATCATTTCGATCATTTTGTCAGTCACTGTCATGGACTTAAACCGTTTACGTGTGTGCACTGCACCGGATGTCATGGAAGAACTTTGATAATAGGTTCTCGTTCGCCATATTATTGAGTGATAGTGTCATTTAATTAAGTAATTAAATACTCTGGACTTCAAAGAATTCTCAAAAAATTGGTATATATTTTTCACGGTGCGATAGAAATTTCTTATCAAAATTTAAGAAAGATTCGAATAATGCTGTCAAACTTTTGATGGCTACATTAGTTTCGGTTCACTCCCACTCTGTCCAGACTCGTGTACAGATTCTGCGACATGACTTCATGGAAAAGGGACCGACTGACAGGGGCGACACAAAACGGGACCGCTCCGAACCACTGGCGACGCACGAGAATGGATGGTCTGGAGCAAGACATCGCGACGGCGGCGGCGAATATTTATGGGCCCGGAAGATATACCGCTTTATGGTATAGCGGCTGTTGCGACGACGCGGGATGGCGGTGGTCACTGTAGCATGGTTATTGCGCTGTGGAGACGCTCCCACTGCAGGAGACGGAAGGTGCTCACAATATTGTATACGACCAAGGATATATGATGGTGATGCTTCTGAGATGTAATGGCTGATGCAAAACTTTGAAGGCTCACAGGACGACGACGTATGCTATGGTTGTATTTCATAGCGAGATGAACACGCTCGGGTTTTACGGAGACCATCACACCAATATTGTTATGGATTTGAACCTCATTTTATATAGGATTTTTGGGGGGCCTTGAGTTTTCTTCGAAGGGGGGTTTCAATGTTTCTAAAAGTTCCAAATAGATGATGTTTCCGAGTCAATTTTAATTTGTAATATCAACTCATTTATTTAAAAGGTATAAATAAAAACAAAATGCCAACAAATTTTGAATAGGAAATAAAATAGTTTACCTAATATAAGGGAATTATACAATATTTAAAATAAAAGACATTTCACTAATTAGACCATTTTCAAGGAAACTTTTATAATTCTATGAAGTGGTCATTATGTTGTAATGACTAGCCGTTTCCCTATGCATTTAAATAATTATTTATTATGAGTTACATGACGAACTAATTGAGTGAGAATGAGGATGCAATTATCTAAGAATTAACAAGAGTGAAATTGAGATATACAACCATCCCAACGGAAATAGAGCACGAAGGGTAGTGATGATAGGGAGAGAATAAATGGGGTGGCGGTTCATGTTTCAGGCGTGTCACGGCGAAGAAGATGGAGGTAGGAACAGAAGACAGAACAGACCTTGTTTAAGGGCGCGCCAATTAGAAGGAAATTACTCTTCCCTTAATAAGACTGTGGGAAATATATGGCGGACAATTTTACGGAAATGAGACAAGATCATGAAGCGAGTACAAGTTTCCTCAATCGAGAACAATGATGAATGTCGGTGCGGAGTGTTCTCTGCAAAGTCTCTTCCGGGAGAGAAGACTCGATTCCTTTCGCTAATGCGGTGCAATTTAATTGAGTTGGCGTGGTGTGAAGCGTTCTAGCTCTTAGGTCTTGGTCGGTTCACGGAAAAACGAAATTGACAATAAATAAACGAGTTTAATTTCCGGGTGACAATAATTCTCGCATTTTACATCATCTATCTAATGCCTGAAACACTATTTCTTTTTTTTCAATTTTTGTCCACAAAACACTGAAATGGAATGAATTTATATATATATATATATATATATATATATATATNATATATATGTATGTATGAATATAATTCATGTATAAATGTGATCATGGATAAAATTTAACATTATTATCTAATGTGTGATTTAGCATAAATATTTAATTACAAACAAGGACATTTTTTACTCAGTTTTAAATAAAACTGGGCCAAAAATTGTTAAGCAGAAATTTAAACTTGAAAATAGATACAATATAATTAGCTTGGCAATTTCAGTGGAAGCTATAGTAAATGACTCTATCACAATAAATATTCCCCAATATAAACAATTTCTAGATTTTCATGTTCACATTTTTCCTCCTATTTCCGCGTGAGTGAATGAACAAATGGAATTTCTCAGGGAATATAGTAATTTCATTTCTTACTCGGTTTTCTTGGTTTATTATTATAATTTAAATTTAGTTACAACGTATGTTATTTCAAGCAAGAGATGTTGAAGTTATTCCTAACTAAATATTATTATTCCTGGACATAATCATATTTACCTCACTCTCTTACTCATTTAAATGCTGGCGTGCAAGTAAATTCAATTAAACAAGCGAAAACTGTTAAAGCCAATAAAGTTCTACTTTTTTCGTGTAATAATTATTATTTTGCATGTGATTTCATACGTTATAAAACATTAATTTATCTCCAGAAAAAATGAAAATACGAATAATTAACTAAAAAATTTGTTTTGTCACGCAGACATTAAGACATGAAACACCATTATATCTAAGTTTTCAAAGATTAGTGGTACATAATTTTACAATTCATCAGTAAATATTTCACTATTTCCCAAGAAAAGATATTGCGCTACGAAAGTGTATTTTATAATAGAATTTATGTGCAAAACGTTTCGAATCAATTTCCAACCTGTATGCGTAGAAACTCCCATTAGTCTCACAACCACAAGCATTAATAAGTGTGCACCACATATTATAATTACGAATTAATGTATTGGGCTGAGTTCATATCAACTCTGTCACCTTAATCATATTATTAACAGAAATATGTAGTGTTAATTATTGGTGTAGCATTTTTTTATATTAATAATGTGCATGTATAAATAATGAGAACATTCCTCTTCTCATGAATAAAATACATGAAAATGAATGTAATTGTATCCACTTTATCAATTTCCTCTTTTAAAACTAGAGTAATTTTTTTAGATCATGAGAAATATTTTTAGTTCAATTGTTTCTTAAAAGTCCTGTTTGCCTAATCTAATGAAAAATGTTGCTAATTTGCAAACGTTTTTTGGATGAAACATGGATATGAAGATTACCAACCTCTTTGTGTTCGAATCAATACTGCAGAGATATGTTGTCTTTTTAGTGTACAAATTTATGGAAACTGATCCCCTCAGCTACAAGGTGTTTGTAACAACGATTTCTCATTGACTGACTATATTCATTGAATTACGATGTGTAATAATAAAATATAGTTCAGAAATGGCAATTTAATTTGCAAACACCATATCAATATTTCAAGAATTTTTTTCAAATATTTTGTAAATATACAGTACCTAGCGTAGTGCTTTATACCTCTGGTGACGCTGGTTCGAACCCTGTCTGATACAAGTAGAATTCGCGGTGGTGGTACATACATTCACCACCGCAACCACCGCAACATTCACTCATCATCATTCACCCTCGTCATTCATTCATCACCCGACTCGGCGAGATGCTTCAGGGAGGGCATTCGGTACCCTTGTAATTTCCCTGCCATATCAAAAGAGACACCTTACCATCCTGCATCTCCCCCTACTAGGCAAGGGAAAATAACTTAAGGAAACCCACACTATGTAAGTGTATATGACAAAGTTGAAAGTGTCTTCAAATATTTTCCTTTAAACGTTAAATTTACCATTTTCTGAAAAACATCACAAATAAAAACTCTAGTTATACCAAATTCCATTAGTACAAGATATTAGTTGGGACAAAACATTATAGACTAACTTGGACGTGCGAGTCGAGATCCTCTGAAACATATTATTCAAACATAGAAAATTCACTTTCTGAAACCACAGAAACCAATGCAATAGAGCTTTGTTATTGTAATATTCCGTCTTGGTTGCTTTAGAGACAGGGGGAAGTGAACTTGAAGTTCACAGTTTAGCCTTCATTGTGTCTTTTCCCTTCGCAGTTATCACAAGGACTATGCGTTAATGAATCCGCAGGGTTAGCTCTTACGCCCTGCGACCTTTAAATGTTTAATTCAGTAGATCTCAGTGACGCGGTCGCATTTAGTGCGCGCTCTGGATCCCGGCAACCGCGCCGCCGCCGCCGCCGCTGAGCTCTGTAGAGTCAGCAGCAGCCAGAAGCGTTGTTTTCACACGCACTTCCATGACCCGGAAAATGGATGGATCGACACGCTTTGCGCTGGAGGGATAATGTGCGTGAGAGCATTGAGGGTGGAAATTTGACAAGACAATGTTTATGGTTGGGATGGTATTACGCCAAGTCATTGACTAAAAAAACAACCATACTGGAGAAAAAAACAATGTTGCATTCTCATATTTATTTAGGTGTCAATATATCTTTTGTTCGAATGTTTGACAAAGTTAGTCAACAATACACAACACTTCAATTTAAAGTGTTTAATTTGAAACGGATTTGATCGTATTCACAGATCATTCATTCATTCATTCATTCAATATGAGCAAATCATTTTCGACTCGATAATTTTTTAAATCTTGCTTTCTAATGAAACAAGAGCGCAAAAGTTTTCGCGGTTTTCAACAAATTAAAGATGAGAAATTTCGAAATTCGATACGGGAAACATTATTAATGAAAATAATGCGCAATAACATAATTTCGTTTTTCTTTCTTGCCACGTTTTATTTGGAGTCAGCTATGAGGATTGGTGACGTTATGTTGTGGCTACAGTTTACAGCAACATGTCTGAAGTCGCCAATCTGAGGTAAATCAGGAGAAGAGTGATAAAATTGGATGTTTGAAATGAAGAATGTAATTACGTCTTATATGCATAAGAAGTACGTTGTTCAAAATCTACTATCTTCAGCGTAGATGTTATGCCCATACCTCCAAACATTTGTAAATTATGTAGTTATTTTTTTGACATAATTTCTGTAACGATGGAAACAATTCTTGATTACATTAAAAACGAATAAAATAATGAAATTTACTTCTTCATGGTAGAATTGGTTACGGCATGAGAATTGTGAGTTGCTCAAAATTAATTATACACTTCCATTTTTTAAATTCATGGACTATAAGAGTACTGAAACTAATGAGAAATAATTCAGTATTTAACTCAATTTTAAAATGGAAATTCATGTATTTCTTCTATCGAATATTACGATAACATGCGATGTTTTCCTTCGAAGAAGATGAAAAAGAAATTTTTTATGACTTTCTTAAAAAATCACCTTTACCTAATGCAAACACGAACAGAAGGAAAAGAATTTTCAGACAGCTTTTTCTTTAGACTCACTCGATACAATGCGTTAACGATACATTCTTGTGTCGTATGAATACATAATTCAGACTTGACAACTTTCCTCTGCGGTGTGAATGCTCTGGCAAGACACACAAAAAAAGAACTCTCGCCGCACAATACGGTCTACGCACACTACGAACGTGAAAAATGTGTGAAATACGTAAATAATTCCCGACAGAGGTCGCTCCGATTCCTTTGCCACCCCAGGCGAAGGTGGCGCAATGCGCAGCTCATAAATCATGCAGCATAGTCTCTTGTTTTATTAATCACTCCTCTCACCATTTCATTCCATTCTTGAGGGTGATGAAGTCGGAGATATCTTTTCATATAAACAACAGTATTCTGTCATAATAATGACGCCCTAATAAGACACTTACTGCACTAGTAATATTACTTTGCAACATTGTGCAACTGTAGAAGAATTTGGAGAATTTTGTCAGCAGCTCAAACTTAAAGTATACTTTCATTTTATGATTCGTAATAAACATTCTTCTGTATAACATCATTTATTTTGATACATAGAATACATTCTCTCTTATTTTAATTTAAAGTATTAGCATTCATATTGAATACAAATAATTTATATTGTTTCAACAAATATATAAAAAAACAAGAAATTGCAAATCTAAACCTCCGATCCCTTGAAAATTTGAAAGGTATATTGACATGAATATTTTGGTAAAGATCAAAGCACTAGAAGAAATTTCATTCAGAGTAAACTTAAGGCGCCATTAAAACATAACTAGTTTTAAGGATGTTGAAATAAATAGTTAAAAACTTAAGACCTTTTATGGACAAATAATATTTTTATTTTTCGTTGAGAACTCACTACGTTTCGACGTGGATTTACGCCGTCGTCAGGTGATCAAGATAAGTCCTAGTTTATATGATGTCGACAGTGTATAAAAACAATATTCCTAATAAATTTAAACTCATTTCAACATGTTTTTCTTTTATGTGTGTATGTATTCGTTCGGCATTTTGATGGGGAGACTGCACAAGGCTGTGTTCCATCGCCGTTTTAACCGCGCGCTCTACCAGTGGCTTACTGGAACCAAGATGGCTGCGCGGGTGAATGAGGACTTCCTAATGTCCTCATGATGACAAGTGATATATTGATTATAAGTGAATGTTGTGGAGGAATGAATGGCAGGGGAAACGGGAGTACCCCGAGAAAACATGCCGCAAACACCGCATCGAAACCAGGGTTTGAACCAGCGTCATCAGAGGTAGAGGACGAGTACGCTAGTACACTACGCCACAGGTCGCCCTTTTACTTTTAAATGCTCCTTAATGAAGTGGTGCTTTACAGAGAGGAAAATCCTCTCCACGTACAGAGTGTTCAGAATAGACGACCCGTACGCTGTCACTACAATGCAATCGGATTCGCAAACACGACCCCTCACACGAGTAGTTGTTTTAAGGGCGACGGCTGCCGCTGATGACAGGTGTAGCTGTCGGTGCTCACACCGTGCACGCCGATGCATTACTGTAAGCACAGTAAAATTACACTGAAAATTGCAATCCAGATATGTTCCAACTTTCTGATTTCACAATAAAATATTGCACGGTGTTATTTTACAACATTAATTCACAGTTATTTTTGTTAATCTACTATTAAAATTTCCCTAAAAAATAATTTAATAATCAATTATTAAAAAATTAAAAAAAATGATAAAAGTTATTAAATATTAATAAATATATTCATTTTATTGTTGACTGAGTTAGGTACATTTAGAACAATGTTTTTGATGATAAAATGATTATATTTATCATATCTTTCACTTATGTTTCCTCCTATTTTTTTTCGTTACATTCATATTTGCCTATAATTTTCATATGAAATAGCAAATTTAATAGTATATATAAGAAAAATACGATTTATATATTTTTTACTGGAAACTTTTCTAAAGAATCGAAGAGAGAAACTTTCTTTATTGAAAGTAAATAGATTTTTATACGGCAACATAATACGACATGCAAAATGGCGGTTTCAAATAGAAAAGATGAAAATGACATTTCATTCAGTGACTCAAGGAAATATAATACCTAGACAAGAAAAAAAAGTGAAGTAAGAAAAAAACGTAATTATTTTACTTTATATAATGATACCAACAGAAACGCGGAATATAATTCAACTAATATCTTCGCTAAATCTCACAGTAATTATGCTTCAAATTGAAATCTCATATATCCAGGCTTTGTGAGCAAGAAACATAATCCTCATTACAGAACGGAGCCTTGGGGCAGATGCGGCCTCCAATCTCACAACAGCCTTGAAAATCCCTCCCGCAAGCGGACGGTTTGCAGCTGAGCTCGCGTCTCGAACAAGGCACAAGCGCTCACATGACAATGGCAGCGGTCTCCTACGGCGAGCCCACAACCCACAACAACCATGCGGATTTCAGTTCGTCCCCGCTTCTTCCCAGGCGCCTATCTGACAAACATAAATGAGAAAATTGATTGCTCTCGCTATTGCACAGTCTTTTGTTCGTGTAGAACAAAATACGAGGGCGAACTGCTGTCGGGAGCAGAAAGAAAAGAATTCGATGTAGTTGTATGTTGGCTCGTACGAAGGATATATGAAATTTGATGTTTTACAAAAGAGTCATAAAATATACCATTATTACGTTCTAGACAAACAAGAAGAACGAATTACAATATCAATGAAATCAATAATGAACTTGTAAAAACTAGTTTATTGATCAGAATAAATTTTGGTACTGAAATTTTAATTCATCATGAGTGTCCTCAACAATGAACTTACTATCATTACTTTACAAATGAGGGATATATTTCCTTAAGCAATGTTTTAAATTGAGTACACCTTTTCTTTCAGTTATAGGAAGAATCTACTAATAGTGTAATATTAAGGCTCATGTCTAAAATTTTGCTACATTTATATAGTAAAATCTGAAATTTATAATTAAAAGTTCTCTATAATTTGACTCTTTTTACTTCGGCTTTACTGTCTAGTTCCATCCGTCCATCGATTGTGGTAATTCGAAATCTTTGTATAGTTTCGAAAGTTTCGAATTACTAACTTTTATCGGTATATCATTTCATTATTAGCAAATATATACCTAATATTAATAACGTTAGAGTGTAATTGCACATAAAATAAACACCTGGTGTTTTATCAAAACTTTATTACTTCTAGGGCATGCAACTTAAGAAACCTTAAGTTTCCACCACAATTTTTCATACTTACTTCCCTCTAATGCGTCTTTTCGCCCAGAAATCTCATCCATATGCAACTGACTTGGCTGAATCCCAAGCGCAAGCAAAACGTTTCTATCCTCTCGTAAACCGCCTAACGAGTTAGGCCGACCGCAACCTGCAGTCAGTGGGACGCCATATTTGCTTTGTTTGTACACCGTGAAGTGAAGCCGGTCGGTTTGCGTCCTCAAAGGGGTGAATGTGCGCTCTCTCCGAGAGGCACTTCGAGAGGGGTGCGAGAGTGACGGGCTGAGAGCGTCCACGAGTTGAACGAGCGAGTGAAAAATCCAGCGAAGGTTTGTTACAACTGTAGGGGAACGCAAAAGGGGATTAAGGGTAAGAGTGCGGTACGTGGGATTGGAAGTGGGACGTGGAAACGGAAACGAGTTCCAGCCATGCTAACGTATTTTCTGAGTCGAATGGAGAGGAAAAGAGAAGGTGAACCCACACTCTACGAACGTGCAAAAAATGCACGGGAGGGGTTACCTAGAGAAAGAGAAAGTAGACGAAAGAAGGAAGGTTATTATTATGTAGTTTGCTTAAAATGAAAAGGGAAAATGCAAAAAACTTATCTGGGCTCAAGAAAGTTACGTCTATGGTATGAGGAGGTTGAATTATTTATGATATCTGAGGAGGAAAAAATATTCGAAAAATTTATGAGAAATTATTACCAAACTTAAATTCCTGTTGAAAACAAACACAAGCGCTCATATGTTGTGAAATGAGTTATCTAAGCGAGAAAAATGAAAACTTAATTTATTTGTTTGAAATGGCAAATTATCGGAAAAACGTTTCGTCTTAGTTGTTGTAAAATTAATTTGTCGAAATTAATTTTCAGAAAGTATGAAATTGCTTTTAGAAAAAATATGAGGAGGAAAATACGTAATTAGTGAAAGACACTGAGAAAACCTGGGCATTTCTATTTAAAATTGTGTGTGAAAATTAAAGAAAAGGAATGTTAAAACATATTTATTCTTTGTTTAAGAAAGGAAAAAAGTATCAGACTTTCCATTCAAAAATGGTCAATCAAAGAAATAAGTGTATTCACGAAGAAATCCACATTTATTGTTGAGATATTTATCTACGTGGAGTGCGTTCTTGTGAGTGATCCCCAACGCTACGAGATATGAGGACCGCCTCAATCTGTGTACGTAACCCTTCAGAGTGAAGCCTTCCACTCCTGTGCCAGAGTTCGTAGCGCGTGCGTCGGTGTTAATTATTCCGCGTTTAATCAAAACAACACCCTTCGCGGAAGTTGCGGTCGAGCCGGAATGTGACACGAAGCGTCGCTAGTCGCTCCCCTGCTACTTACTTCCTCGCCACATATCTGATGCCTTCACACCCACGCTTCCGCAAACCTCTCTTTCTCTCACTTCTATTCATACTGTAGGCGCCTTTAACTAACGTTCACACTGTTATCCTTTGTTACTCTACTCACTACGCCATTCCGAATCCAGATACACCTAGTTTCGGCTTCTTTCACTACAAATAAATCTGAAGTTTTTTTATATTTTCATGTCCGTATCGCAATAACATCCCATGAAGAATCTTTGTCAATTTATTTGGCATCTTCTTATTCTTTAGCCTTTACCGATAGCGATGGTCTAGGGGTAGCGTCTTCGCTTCCTCGATCCTACTGAGCTGTAGAGTGTGGGTTCAAACTCTGCTCGACCGAACTAAGTGAGGTTTTCAGCTGGGGTTTCCCTCATATACTCCAGGAAAATGTCGGTTAGGTGAAAGATCAGACCTGAACCTCGCCAAGAAAGCATAAAATGAAATGAAATACATCCCTCATAGTTTAGCCTTAGCTTCCTTCACTATGGCTTTCCAATGCTCTCGACCTTCTACCTTTCTCCTCCACAGCCTTCCACCAATTTTCTTTCACGGGTGCCATATTCTTCTTCAGCTAGTTGGGATACATCGAAAGACTCTTTTAAAGATCAAATCATCACTGAAAACATTTTATAATCATGGGGTTTCAAGTGTGTCAAGTTCCGACAGATTTTATCCGCAAAAACAACAACAACAAACAACAACAACATGCTCGGCTCATCACATATTTTTTACCAACCTTGATCTACTACATCACTGAAAGTTCATCCTCATCATTCGCTCCTCTAAACATTTCTGTTTACTGCTGTTTTCGTCCATCGTCACATAGGTGTAGTCATGATCACAGTCATAAATGTACCCTACGTCAACAGAGATATATCGGGTTACTGTAGTTCCAATTATTAACCTCCCCGTCCGAAATGTCAGCGCCGCCACTACTCCTATCTGCACATTCTCTGCTCCCAGAATTACGTCGACGCTGCTCTCTGCTGCTTCCTACTTGGTATTCTAATATGCTCTCGCCTTTTGTATTCCGCTCATCTCTCCATTTCCACTTTATTTCGCAGTTTGCGCCCGCAACTTCCACTTCTGCACCTCAACCTTCATGAACTTCCATTACGGTCAACAGTCAACACTTCCACAGACGTCGCAATGGGAAGTTTCCTATTTTCATTGCATATGCAACTGTTGCCATCCTGTGCTCTTCCTCCTAGGCTATTCATTGCCTAACATTGATCTGAAGTATTTGAGATTTAACATAGATGAGCACTTAACATGACTGTTTTCAAGAGAATAAAATAACAAAACTCTGGAGTTTCCGATTACGTTATGATATTCATTTGTTTTAAAATATTGATTTCTACGCAAAAGTCTACAATTAGCTGAATAAGCTCCTCAGAAATAGAAATCCCGAACACAATTAACATGCTCCACAGCTTTCTTCCATTATCTTACTGAGTAAAAATAGAGATCCTGAACTTGTGTAAGTACATGTACACCACAGACATTGTGCAACAGAAAAAAACCGTCTCAAGCCCGTACATTAATTAGTGTCCCCAGAATTTTCTTTTTGTTTTGGTCAGGGATGGAGAGATTTAAAAAATTTCCTTTCACATCTGTACTAATAAAAGTGAATTCTATGGAATGTCTCAGACATAAAAATCGGAAAAAGTAGTCGATAAAATTATTCGAAATTTCAAAGTACTATTCTTAATGATTATTGCAAGTAAAATGCACATTATGGTTAATATTGATGCGCAGGAAAACAATGAAAAATTGGTTGCTAATCAATAATGTGAGTCTTTCACTCGCATGACTGTTGACTATGAAGATTATGTGTGTGTGCCCCGGAGTTCAATTGCGTGAGGCGGCCAATCCACTAAACGTATGATCTATTTGACGAAATCGTAGAAGCGAAATGATATTAAGTCTGTGGAAAACATTGTTATAAAATACATAATCTAAAGGTGAAATGAAAACCAAAGAATTCAGAGGTCTTTACTACTCGCTTTGTTTCTCAAACTTTCTGTGTAAGGTGTATTTTCCTTATGCCTTGATTTTAAAATAATTAGCAATTACGTACATATTAGGATACAATACTGAATACTGTATGCATTTTTCTAGATTTTTCATCGTGGTATATAATACCTTGAAAGTAGAGAAGTATGGAAACTAACAAATGAACTTAGAATTTCATGTAAGAACTCCGGGCGACACCGGGCAAAATGAGCTATAACATTCCGGACCGGTTGATTGCTATTTTGATTCCCCCTTTAGGATAAAAAATTCACAGTACAAGTGTTTCTTTGAATGTTGATGTAATTTTTTGTATATATTTGCAAATGAAAATAATTATTTTTTTTATTTTGTGTTTGAATTGTTTTAAAATATTATATATCAAGTATTTATTGTTTTGAGTTTCTTTTCAAATCCCGGTAAACGTCGGGTAGTTCTTCTAGTAACTTGACAAATCGCGAAGTAAAATGTGTGCAGTGATGACCGGATTCTTCGAAGAGTAAAGCGAATATATTGAGGATACTCAAAATACGTCATGATGAGACGAGCGCCGAGTGAACGCGACTGGGAGGTGAACGCTTTTGCGAAGTAAACAGATTCAGAGTGCGGCAGTGGAGGAGAGCGGTATGCTAAACCGAAGGAAAATGGTTCTTGATGGGATTCAAACAGTTTCCTGATCGTGATTTATAGATGAGATATCTCGGATATGCATACTTGTTCACAGCTATTAAATATCAAGAGGAACTGAAATTTTCATATCTCTATAAAAGTTTTTAGTAACATATGATGGAAAATGTTTTTTGGGATTGAATGTTTTAATTTATTTAGAATAAAAAGTTTTTAAAATAAAATTTAACTTATATGCTTGCTATCTATAATTATATCGATAATAAAATTTGACATCTTAAGTGAATTATTTATAAAATTTATTTAATAGTGTATTCAACATACACATACGAAGTTTTAATATGTTTAATGCAAAATGATGGATAGACAAACTCAAATAGTATGGAATTCTGGGTTACAAAGAAATAATATATGTCAGATTGAGATGAATCGCGAAAGAATTTCTCGACTTATGAACACTCAAAAATTTGGAAGGTTTTCGGAAGTTTCTGTAGATGCAGTATAATCAACCATTTCCGGTAACGGTTAATCTTCTCCTATTCAAACAAACGTCATTCACCATATTATATGTTGCTTTAATGGAATAACAGAGGAAATAAATATTAAAAAGACTTTGTATTACTCGGATAATAAAGTAATAGATTCCCACACATTATGTAAAAAAAGAACAACAAACAAACAAAAACATAAATAATGAATGATTAATGTTGATATTGTTGTAAATTATACTTCTAGTTACTTTTCAAAATTATACCCGTATGTATACACATTTTCTCTTACAATAAAAAAATAAATTGTGGTTGTAATATTGTTATTCCTTTAAGTTGCTTCATTAGTGAGGATATTAACGAATACTAACGCGAAAACGGTTTTTGTTAAGAAAATAAATAATGTAACAAGTAATAAAGGTATTTTCTCTTTCCCGTCCTCCTTATCCCTTGCTACACGGGTCACGTATGGTAGATGATATAAACTTATTTTGGCAATTTTTTTTACGACCGTATGCCCTTGCTATCACCTAACTTCATAGTTATCAGGATGATGTATGACGGGTATGATAAGGTGACAGAAAGATTAAAATGAAGGATGATATTATTAATACGAACACACAAGTTTCACTTCAAAATTGCACCCACAACCGACTCATGGTTTGGCAATTTTAACACCTACACCTTCTTCAGTCATCAATTGGATTTGATGTTGTGAATTAACACTAGAGTAAACAATAAAAACAAGTTAGTTCGAGTACATGTTTTGCAGGATATGTAATTTTTTAATTACAAAAGAATAATCTGAATACGGATTTTATGTCGGTATTATTTACTATAATTTAATAATAACAGTTGTCACTTAATATTTTAATGTCCGAATCGTCGTAATAATTTATTCTCTCTTACAGATCTTCAATTCATAGAGTGAAATTCTTCACAATATTGTTTAAACTTATTTTTTTATATGTTCAACATAAATTATTTTACAACTCTAATTATTTTAACCCCCCCTCAAAAAAAATTTTTTTTTTTCATTAAATTTTATGCTAGTTTCGCGTTTCAATAAAACATATTTGCCAATGTGTTTTTTAGTTTCTTCTCTTATGTGACAGATGGGATTACGAAAATTGTATTTCAATATATCGTAAGAATCTCAATATATTTTGCATAAGATATTAACCATATAGAATATTAATAAAACTCTAAGTTTGTCGAAACATACAAAGTACGTCAAGGGAATCACATAATGGACTTATCTTATAAGAATCTGGACGGGATATGTCCGCCATTTGATAGCGAAGGATGGCTAACGGGTAAGGTGGGGTGGCAGGGGGTGGAGAGTGCAAGGCGAGCCGCGCGCCGGGAAATCCACTGTCCGACGCAGGCGGAACGAGAAGACGACGAAGCTCGTGATGCGGGCTACAGATAAGAAAAAAGCGTAGCTTGAGAGAAAGAAGGGCGAGAATACGTAATTCACTTGTAATGGGAGCATTCGCACAGCTTTGATAAGGTTTATCTGAAGACAACTGAGAAAAAAGGGATTCAATAAAACTGGTGTCTGAACTGGGAGTCATAGCTTTTTTTTAGTTCTATAGACGTGGGGGGAATGCGAAAAGAAGAAAAGGAGATTTCGTTGATTGTATTGCACTGAATGGGAGACAGCTATTGAAGTTGGAAAAAGAGCTTATCAGGAAGTAATCTTTTTGCCAAGGAAATGGATTAATCTTTTTTATTTCCTTGTGATAATAATGATTCAACCTTATTTATTATAGGAAAGCAGAGTATTGGCTGATACTTCAACACTTTTAACGCAAAATGACGGAAGCAGAAATACAAGGAAATGAAAGCAAAATGAGTACAAGAAAAGTAATGTAACGAAAGAAAAAAAAGGGGAAAATCGAATCTGAAACAGATACTGCAAGAAGTACACGTGTCAGGAAACACGATAGAGCAGAAATTCTTTCCTTCAAGATTGATTAACCGATAACTCAATAACTATCGAGTATTTCCAACAAAAAGGAATTTCTGTTCCAACCTGGCTATCGAATGGCTGTTGGATTTGACGGTGTCATTGAAATCGACATTGTTTCCAATTTATATTGACCGGAAGTTATTTTTGGACCTACGTTATTGGATTTGGTCACGTGGCGTAACACGAAGCCACGATACCCCTTCCATACTTCTCTTCGTTTTACTCAGGGAACCAACTCAACGTTCAACTCTAGCAACGTAAGCAATCGAGTCTTCAGCGATCCTCCTTTGTTCCGTTATCCGAATGGAGGAGTTGAAAGCCGAATCCTGCCTTATGACAACTTAAACTTATTCGACTCGTGAACCACTTTTCCAAAGATTTGAATGGTAAGGGTCCTTGACAAAAAAAACTATACCACATATATACACATTATTTAAAAAATCGATAAAAAATTAATAACTTTAAATTAAGTTCTCCGTTGCTATTTGTAAAAAATTCACCAGACTTTTTTACATTAATCAGTGACGTACCTTCACCTCATGAGGCCCGATGCGGGAGTTTTGGAGGTCCCTACACTAAGGTTTTTGGAGACACCCATACACAAACGTGTTTGCATACCTATTAGTATGAGTCCAATACTCTGCTGTATAAAAAAGAATTGAAATAATAGTTTTATTTATTAAAAAGCTCAGCTATTTTTTTGTTTTCGGTTTAAAAAAGTTTCGAATAATTTTTATGTTCAAATTTACGAGTTTAAATAATATTTGGTGACAAATTTAAAGACCCCTCACATGATGAGACCCGGAGCGTACCGCCTCCTCCTAGATACGCTACTGATATTAGTACGTCCTTTTGTTCCTGAATGGAATGTAAGAAAAGATTTCAGAAAATTGAGTAATGCCACCACAAACACTCTGTGGTCTTAAACCATCCTCGTAACCTGCTCATGAACCTGACATCCAATGTAATACATCTTCTCAATCTTTTTCTCTGAAAACGCAGTTAACCTTTACTTGGTGCACAAGGTTTGAATGACCTTATGAGTTGATAATGTCACAAGAGTCTTCCAATTTAATTTCTCCTAATTTCCCTTTCAAAATTTCATTTTTGTGACAATTTTCGTTCTATTATGACCTCTATGTGCAAACAAATATCCACGGGGACATGATACCCGTAATAATTCGAACTGGGTGAAAAGTCTCTTCTGGTTGCCGGTTCTATATTTAGTTACGCCAAATATTTATTGAGCAATGTGTCAATATTATTTTGAATATTTTCGTCCAGAAATTAATTATAGATCGTTAATTTTTGGTGTCACAACAATACTGCATTATAAAAATATTCCATTTCTCGATGTATAGTAAGTCGTTCGTAAATACATTTTTGTACATGTAATAATACTCACATATTCCCAAATTTTTCACTTACTTAAATGTGTAGCACTTGTCCAAGTACATTGGACGAGGTGAATGATAACATTTATTCTGGTATACTTTACTCCAAACCTTGCATTCTTGAACAAACTCGTTTAATTAAAGCTTTTCTCTTCCGAGACTTAAAAACCCCGTTCAAATCAATTCCACGCCTGATGAGGTTTCCTTCCAATCAACTTTCCGATAACCTTGATACACATTACACTCTTGGTTAGTCTCGAAACACAGCCTCGAGGCGTAAAAGCCTTCCAATCCCACGGAAAAGGTCGAACGTTATGGTGGGGTATCACAACGCCCACAAGGGAAAGCATGGCTGACTCCCAAGGGCTTGCTTAAACGCCAGAGGCACGGAGTCACCGCGCGCATGACGAAGTCTCGACGACGCAAAGGTTATGCGGTTATAACGCCAGACCGCTTCATCACGGTTGTACGCAACACTCAGTGGGGCGTGTTTCGAGTCGAACAGTGAGGTTTCACTACGAACCTCTCGTTCACGAGGCAAAAATAAGGCAATTATAAGAAAAGTCACGTTTTACCAAAACTAATTCTCCTATTTACGTGTACTGTACAATAAAGATAAATAAATGAATTACAACTTTGTCACCGTTCAAAAGATGTCGTTAGTTGTAATTTTTTATTTTTACCAAAACGTTTACAGCTTTGTTTATCAATTTTCTCTTTCTAAAAGATCATATTATGTAAATACACCCATTTTCTCGCATCATTCTAAACAAATTGCTCGTGGTGAGGTATCATTGTAAATAAAATATTCTGTTCTGGATTTGAAAAACATGTAATCTTTCACTTAAGCCATTCATTATTTCCTTTATAACTTCATTTACTTTTACACGAATTGAATGGTTGGTATTTCATCAATTTATTCCCAGGTGACATTGCTTACAGCCATTATTCGATGGAGAAGGTTTTCTTTCTTCATAATCTGCCTTCAAGATGACGCTACCCACGGTTAGATAAACGTCGA
Source organism: Laupala kohalensis (assembly GCA_002313205.1). Classification (NCBI taxonomy): domain Eukaryota; kingdom Metazoa; phylum Arthropoda; class Insecta; order Orthoptera; family Trigonidiidae; genus Laupala; species Laupala kohalensis. The sequence goes on along the minus strand of NNCF01126653.1, from coordinate 380,828 downwards.
TGAATTTCACACAATTAAAATCATAATCGTTGCGCCAAAGAAAGTAAATTAGGTATATAAATTTTACTATGTTTATCATTAAGTTTATTATTTTTATTAATATGAAAAACGAAATACAGGATAACCGCTGTACACGAAAGTTGCTTTTTTCAAGATACTGTTGACCCTCTCGCAAAAACTTGAGAGTATTAATTAATAGTTGGTGTGAAATGGAGTCTTGAACATACAAAGTCTTAACATTTCACTAGGTTGTATTTGTAGCAGGAGCTACATATTACACTAACAGTGAACATAAATTAAGTGTAATAAAACCTTTCTCCAATCAAATACTAGAAAGTTCCCAAAAAAACAAAGTGCATAACAATCTCGAATGTTATCGAAACAAGAACAAGTAAACACATATGTGCTACAATGCAAGTATGATAAATTCCGAACAAATGAAGAAATAACGTGAATTTTGACCAATCACTAAATTTGGTACATAAAGTAAGATCATAGCTACTAAGACGACAGGAGTTGTTATTGAAGGAACAGCAACACTGCTACGAGCAGCCATCTAGTACGCGTCGCGTCATTACGCTCCGCTCTCATGCGTATTGAAACTCTGGGTCATACTAGCTCTAGACCAAATGTTTTGACCGCGAATCATGTTGAACTACTTAGCTACAATCTGATCTCTAGCTTCCAGCTATTAATAATAACATTTTATGCGAACTAGTGATAACTTAACTTCACTACTGCTACCGATCTGACGTCTAGGTCGTGAATCGATTGCAACTGTGCATTGACAGTCTAACGTGGAGACTATGTATTCCAGTGACATTTAAACACGTGGAAAACCACGTAAACTCAGTGCATTATCCTCAACAGAAATATATTGTGATCTATGCAGCCACCAAGCGGTTGTCTCTCATTAACCGCAGTGCTAATTCGATGTCGACAAACCGTGAGTAAGAAACTAAGTAATTTGTCAGCAGTTGTTTACAAAACTCTATGCATTTGACATTGCTTGATAACCAAAGACTAACAGACTTTTCTGACTCTTCAAGTCATATTATTACTGTTATTTCAAAATTTGTGATTGATTCATTACTTCATCAATGTTTTTATGTTTCATTCTATTCTTTATTGATCAAGTGATTCAATTATATTTTATGTGTTTCTTTTCATTTACATGTTTCTTCACTGACTAAGTAATTCAACTATGTTTTATGTATTTCCTTCCATTTATACGTTTCTTTATTGACCAATTGTTTCAACTATATTTTTGTGCTCATGTCTATTTACACGTTTCTNTGTAATTAATTCAATTCTAGTGCTTCATAATTTAAGATTCAATCCAGAAATTTTATGTTCTGATTCCTACCGAAGTGTGTTTCTGCATCAGCAATAAACATTTCAATGTCATCCATGATTTTGAACTCCACTATTATTTATCATAGTTAGTTAGATAAGTAACGCTCTTAATTTACTTTAATATTTATTTTTATTTTTGAGGGGTAAATTAATTGATAACGAACACGCATTTAGAAGTACACACTTTAAATACATCAATATACTTTATACCCCGACAGAATATATTTATTGTATTATGAGTGAGACAATGCAATTTAGAATAGCGTAGCGTTGGAATGTGGGAGTGGAAATCATTTTGAGGTCATGAGCAATTTTTTGGTCAAGTACACAGTTAAGTCAAGTCTCAATGTTCAAACATACTCAGCTTGATGTAAACGTAAAGCGATCGGACCGTGATGCTATATGCCGCCCACACCTGCTTGCCTTATTTGATGTTGCCCATACCACTATGTCGGGGATACGAAGTCTAAAAGCTCACCCTTCCGTGATTCCTAATAGTATACTCAAGGGCTCTTGTCTCAACTTAATAAGTAATAGTTTTAATAATAATTTTTCAGTTTTCTAATGGAGTTTGTTTTGTCTTTACATTTTACAGTATCAATTTTATCCTGCATGTACTCATAATTATTTTGTAAACATTCTCCCCGAAATCTCTTTAGACAATGAGAATTCTCACAGATAAAATAAGGATAACATCAAGGATAATAGAACACTAAACAGAAACAGTGGCGAAAACTGTTTCATTTACTCCAACTCGGAAAAAAATTCTGATGAGCCTTAGATTATCAAAATTCTATAACGGTAATAAATACAACAAAACAACTCCTGCTATAGAATGCGCTCATAACGGTAAGATATTTATTAGCTAATGATCATGATTACGCAGACCAATGGGCAGACACCCTAGGTATCGTTGGATCTGTTGCAGTATGACTATGCGGCAAAGATTTCCGAAGGGAGAGAATGCTTTGACAGCAGTTCGCGGAGGGAAGGGATCTCGGAGGTGGAAGTGCTAGATGTGAATGGTTGAAATAGGAGTGTGAGGTATTGGAAACCTCATTGTCCCTATCAAGACTGGTACTTTGTTGCCACGCGACGCATCGACGAACTTCAGAATCCGAAAATGTAAAATCTATTTAATATTCACATCGAAGATGTAAATTACGTAAGGGACTGAGGTAAGGCCATGACGTAAGAAACACGATTATGTTAGAAGAATGAAGAATAGAAAAACTGACTCTTCGGATTGTTTTATAAGGCGAGTGAAGAATTTGAAGCTTAATATATATTATTCTCTGCTAGCTGCGTGCAAAATAACGCAACAAAGAGAGAAATGAAAAATAAAGACTTATATGGCAAGCTATAAAATAAAATAAATCTAATATAGATTTTGTAAAATAATTTTTTTATTCTATAAAATGTAGAAATGGTTTGGTATTTATAATAGTATTTATAAGTGGACTTGCGTGGTCTTCGACAATCTTTCTCGAATCGGGGTAACGTCTCTGCGATGTATCTTAAAAGTCATGGATGTTTGTACTCTCAATGTTACCTCAAGTACAGTCAATAAACTATTGACTCACATGACGTAATGACCCAAGATTGTATAGTACAATACGTTTTTGTTGTATTATTGTATGAAGAAGATTCTTTAGTGTTTTAGATGGAGAATATTTAAGACAGGGTAAACGTACCCGTGCTCGACTCTTTGGATTTTAGAACCAAATAGCAAGGGTACTGGATACTTTTTCACACCGGTTTTAATTTTTACAAAATATTTAATGCCTTCTTAATTAGAAAAGAAGCATGCTATGCAGTATATGACACACATTTATGATATAAGAGAATGGCATATCTTTCTTATTCTCNATATATATATATATATATATATATATATATATATATATATATATACGAGTTAATAATACTTTACGAAACACACTCAAATGATATGAAATGCTGATGCAAACGCACTATCAGAACTCTAAACCTGAGCACTTCGAAATAACAAAGTGACCTTAATGGTATTTGGAATGCTTTGTGAGCTAATCCTACAATTATAACACGTTTTCTCAATACCATGAGTGGCTGGTAAAAGTAGTATCATTAGACAGTTACACATTTACCCACGTTGATAAATTGTGAAAAGTCTCGCTTTAAGAGAAATTAGTGAAACAGAAAAAGGAAAATCTGGGTAAATAAAAGCTTGGGGGCGTTACTTTGCTTTGTAAAATTTCGTCGCATTAGTACTTATATAAAAGATTAGATCTCCAACTGCTTGTATGCGATATCATCTTAAATGGCTCTCCGAATGTTCATGAAGTTCACAGCACGCATACGTAGGCCCTATACGTCAGTCGTTCTTACTCTATATTAGGATTTGTGGAGCTCATCCCAGTTTTGGCGGAAAATGACGACGTCGCACTCCTAGCAGTTCGTACAGTTCTAACATTGAGATTTTCGAAGGTCGAGGTAGGAGCTTTTGCTTCCAACACCTGTCAAACGCTTCACAAAGGATGGCTGCCACCCACCCATGACAGTGAAAATTACTTGAAGACGTCACTGGTCTCCTCCCTCAACCTCGACGCTACTTTGTGTAGTAATGTTGTCGAAAATATTACACAGTGAAGAACGAGCGAAAGAAGACGAGACAGTGCTGCGTTGCAAGATTGTGAAAACCTCAAATACAAAGTTATAACGGCCAACGTATAGTTTACTTTTACATCTTATGGATTCAAGCATTCCAAAATTTAGACGAATGAAACTGCCAATACTTATCAAGTGTATAATAAATACGTGACAAGTAAATAAATCTAAAATTTTGCAACTCTTTAATGATTAAATGTACTTCTATCAAAGACAATTTTGGATGGATGATTTTTTGTCTTTTCCCGTTCTCTGCAAAATTTGAATTTAATTTTACTATATATTAACAATTTGAAGGATTTTGCTCTTATAAACATTGATCTAATGTGTTTGAAAATATTCAATTTCATTTCACTATGTAATGAAAATGCACCAGAGGAATTGTGTGAGATGGGATGGTGAACGGATGGTACGAATTCGGAGGTTACTCCTATGTCACGTGTCAAGGCAAGCAGTCGCAAGTGATCTGCGCACAAGCATGCACAGGAGCAATCCATCGCACACAGATGCTGTGCAAACGTCACACGTACAGGATACAGCTGCGCATATGCTCTTGATTATGCATGATTTCAACAACCACCCTCCGATACTTTTTTGTACGCCGAGGAACATAAAACACGGATCTGTTGTGTTCTTGTAGAGCTGTAATCAGTCTGTTATGAAAAAAGTATACAATGTCGAGGTCCTATAGAAAAAAAAAACATTTATTGTATATTTATATCAAGTATAATTTTTGTTTTGTGAGGTAAATATTATCAGGAACTTTCTACATGTTTTCGAGGCAAAGAAATTGTAAAGAAATGATGTCAGTATACTTGATACATTATATACATATTAGTCAATCATAGTTTTACGTACATTCTCTATTATTCTGAATAAACGGGACATAACTTTTTAGTTTTAAATCAAGTAAAAAGTCTGTAATGGATCAATGATTGTCCATCTTCCATTTCCAATAGTATTTACACATATACGTGAAAGTATGAGATATGTCCGGAATGTTTGTTTCTGATCGAAGCTACGAGTATTTTCTAATAGGGAAATACGAGCTATATTATGTGTATAATAGTGTAGAGCAGTTGGGAAATTATTGTTTGATATGAAGAAGGTAGTTTTTTACGCAATAATCACTTAGTGGCTTTCTTGAATCTACTGTTTTACGGAGTTTTTAAATATTTGTTGAAAAATGCACATATGTTTATAATTCAAGAGTGCAAACCTGGCCATAATTTTATTGGATATTTCTTCAAATGCTACCGAATACTTCTGTTCCAGTGATTTTTCTATGTTGATAGACTTTTAACCTAAAGAACCTACTAATCGGTGTAAATTCCTGCTTAAGGAATTAAAAAAACAACAACACAAATATAGACGGCGCCCAGAAGAATATATTATTCCAACGCGTCACCCATTTATGCAAAGTACCTCGTAAGATCTGAATATATGCAGTGAGATATGGCATTAGGTGCTCATATTTGTCACCGTTAAGGGAATGTTCGCCCTCATGACGGAACAGAGAGACCTTATACGGTATATCTAGCAATCGAGGTTAATTAGAGAGAACTCAATTACTACAGCGACCCATAATAATTCGTATGTAGATATAACAAGGCATGAATCGATTTAATTCACGTCATCAATTAAATGTAAAATAGTATCAGAGAACTGCAATATAATATTAGGGGAAAAATTCTTGATTCAATTTTGTCTGTTCATTACATGACGAAACTCTTCCATTCGCAATACGTAACATTGGCAAATTACTAGTTCTTTAAAAATGATACAAACTGGTTATTGAGATCGGGTCGAAAGAAAAAAAAGGAAAAACAACATTATTCCATACAGCCGACGTTTCGAAAATTTATATTTTCTTCTTCATAGCTGTATAAATGCGCAATACAACAACTCACTCATCAATCACAAAACGTTCCCTCATTTCATCTCGCATACCATAACATGCATAACATCACAATTGCATGCATACTGTCTCGCACTCATCGCCAAACCAATTGAACACCCCTCCTGCTTTCAAACAACTGAAACAACTATCACAGTTGTTTGTTAGCATGAGGGGTGCTGCGAAGCGTAACTCTAGTTAAATATCCTATAAGATGATACACCTTAAGGTAATATAATGTTTAAAATGAGAAACGCACATGTGACTTTCATTAACAACCATCTTGGAGGATATTTTAAAACCATTCTTAAAATATTGGGAAGTTTGGTAGAGTTGCACTTTGGAGTTAAAAGTTAATATTTTCTGTTTCTGTATACCGCATAATTAAAAATTAGATTCTTTCTGTTCTCAATTTTTTGTTTATTGATTTATTTTTGGATTTACATTGTATTTAAAACATATATCTTTCACACTACTCGTATGTGACATCTTGTTTCAGTTAAGAGGAAGAAAATGAACCTTATTTTCAACATAAATTTCATAATATATTTTACTTTCATGTAACATTTCTACAGAAAATTAAATTACATTACCTCGCCTTGCAATAAAGAAAATAATGTATTTTAATTTGCGCCTCATTTAGTAAGAAATATGAAGACTACGTTGTTACATAAATATGAAGAATTTGCTGGAGGGTTTTTACTACTACTAATCCAGAGAAAATCTTCTACGCTCGACAAATCGCGTGTTCTAGGAAACAAAATTTTTTTGTGAAACATCACAAGCTGTTTTTCCCTTGGTTTAATTTGACAAATGCGACTCACATTCGGTGCGGCGCTGAGCCTGTGCAGAGTTATATGAACACTCGGTCTTTCAACTGACTAGGAATGGAGATGCTGTACTGTGTGATAGCATGTCTGCACCATCGACACCAATTACAGGCGGACCGCCTTGTCGGCACCCACTCTGCGGATCGATTAATCTAACGACGATGAAGATCGATTACCGTACTGCCCGTGTTTCATTTCCCTGGAGATTCCCGTACTCCTCTGAATATCCCTGAAAGCGCTTTGAAGACGAGACATTGCCTTCGGGAGATGGCAGTTGCTGATGATGTTGGAGAGGAACTACAAAGAGACGTATATAGTCCCTGATCTCATCTGACAATCTTGTGTAACAATCAGGCCGAGACCTGGAGTATGTATCTCTTTCTGTGACGTTTCAAATAGTTTCTATCTGTTAGAAACTGGCAACCACGGTTGTAGTTCGAAAACACCAGTTGACGTTTTATGTGAGTATGTAATAAAATATTGATTCTTTCAAACATCTTTCTGATTTACGCGAGACAATGATTTTTTCTCGTGATATTTTACTTATCGCTATTACGAGTGAATATTTTTAGAATACGATACATATTTGAAATAAAATATATGTCTTCATTGTTTCAGACTATTGAAATAAAGCTGAATATAGAAGCTTTATTACTGACGACGACTTTTATTAAAGCTTAGGATACAAGAACTAATTATCTCATTAGTCTTTTTTATTGGACATCATTTTTCTTATATAAAAAAAGAAAAACAAATACATTTCCTCTATCATAATTCTAAAGTTTTGCTTCGAATTATATATCGTGTATTTAAATGCTAGAAATAATGGTTGAGTGTTTATATAATTTATTACTTCGTAACTTATTAAACGAAGTTTCAGTGATATCACAAACATCTTAATCTTTGGATGTACATGAAGGTTGATCTAGTTTGTTTTGCATCAGATAAATTGGTTCATGTTTAACTACATATAATTATTTAGATCAATTTATTACTTTTACTAAATTTGGATAGGTTTACATCAACAGAAAATAAAATTTCAATTACAAAAAACAGTTTTATTTCACGATGAGGATAGTTTAAAAATGTATGCTCTTACAATGTAAACTAAATGAATAATTGAAATTATTAATTTACATAAGCATTATGAACGTGCTTTGATACAAACATTCAATAATTTTCTATTTATATAGAAATTGGCACTATTTCTGTAACTATTGGGTTAAAATTACGCAATATAATGATATTTACATTCGCTACATATTCATTCATGTAAAATGAAATTTTTATGATATATTGATATTTTGAAGTTTTGATAATACGTTTGTGTTCACATGAAAAAAAAATCAGATTCACACCCAATATTTAGCAGAGAAAAGTATCTTTGAAATCAAATATGGAATTCTTCCCTATTTCAACGAAACTTTTTCCTTTCCAGAAACTTTTACCTCTGGTTAACGATAAAAGTGCGTGTGCATATCGCCTTTCACTCCTTTGAAACTCCACCTGTGAAGGCAAAACCAGAACAACGGCCATCTCCCTCCGTATGTTGAGTTTGGAATATCGTTACAGTTTCGATCTCCCGTTAAACTTGATGTTCACAGTGCATCACTCTTGATGTTTGCCAACGCACGTTTGGAGGCCGTTAACAGGAATTTGAGTACTAACATGCGTCAACGGTTGTACTGAGCCTGCAGAGGTCATTTCTATGTTAACGAATCGAGCAAGAGGAAAAGAGGTGTTATGGGGAAAAACGCTCAATCGTTATAATGGCACACTGTATGCTTCAACATGGCCACAACAGGAATTAGATTGAACAATATGGATGGCTCACAACGTAAGAGAAGTATAACATTTACTGATCTCGTATACTGATATACCTAACATTCCTTCCTCCTAATTCCTTCGTCTAAATCATCTATTAATGTGGATGAGCGAACCTGATGATATCAGCCTCAAAACAAATATTCTATAGACCATTGTTTTTCGCTGAGAAGTGTTATTGACGTATGATAATTTCAGAGTAATCACATAATGTTAAAAATTATTCACAAAGTCAAAAAAATTAAAATTATGGCTAACTTATGAACATAAGATAAATTAATATTAAACACCATTATGTATTACCTTTTATTTTGTCAACTAAAACAGTGTATTACATTATATCGGTATTTGAATTTTGGTTTTATGCATCCCAGAAACCATTTAAAGCATTGATTAAGACTTTTGACTCGCCATGGAATTTCTTCACTTGATGTAATGCAACAGAAATTGGTTTCTGAACATCTTAATCAAGAAAAACGGAAAAGAATTTTGCATAATTCTCGAGAAAGTGACCAAATTGTTCAATTAGTATTGTTTTATGACCTTTAAAGGGCCATTTTTGTACTAACACTATATTTTTATAATGCAGTTTGTGATGTTATTTATAACAAATCCAATAATTATGTTGCCTTGCAAGTTTTACTTAATGAAGCACGCGTATTCCTCAACATTCGTAATATAAGTTCTAAGTTCCTCATTCACTACACTTAAATTATGTGAAATCCGAAAGTTTCAATACAAGCTTCAGAATATTGGAAGTTTCTGAAGTTCAGGGGAAACTTCTATACTCCCAATATACGAGTACGAACGAACTTAAAGATCCCCTGCTTCTTTGAAGAGGTTCGTCGCTATTCTCAAGAATAAATCTAACAGGAGAGTCATATTAGAGGAAACTATTTAATGAAAGTTTAGATTTCTACTGTAAAGTATTCAGAAACTTCTTACTCAAAATTGTTCTTTTTGGAACTTTTGATTAAAAAAAGTTTTCCATCTAAATAGCTTCTTTTTGATAGATACATCTATTTATACTAGATAAAACACAATCGATGATCCTGCAAGTGACGATAAGAGAATGTTACTATTTTTCATGAAGATACGGATAAATAGCTTGAAATTTCAGATTTAATTAACACCTTTTATTTTGTCAACTAAAACAGTGTATTACATTATATCGGTATTTGAATTTTGGTTTTATGCATCCCAGAAACCATTTAAAGCATTGAATACATTGACATTGATTGAATCAATCATATCATATTTGGTACTGTCTTTTATTCTAATGAAATAATATTTTTAATGTATTGAAAATTCATTTTTGTGTCATGTACAGGATATTATTTTACTGAGAATCATCTCTCATTCTTCGTTCTTATTGATTTCATCAATCATAAACTCATGAAAAGGAGAATAATAATATGAAACGAACGTAAGATTGGATAGACGAATAATTCACGAAAATTGGTTATACTTTTGAAAAAAAATAAAGAAAGAAAAATTGAAATATGTTCCTTTGGTTGAGAGTAAGGGTTAATCTTTTTTCTAGATTTTTAATTAAATAATTGAGTCAAATGAAGAAATCTACTTCATTAAAATAATATTTGTTTGAACTAATACACAAAAACTTAAAATATATAACGAGATACAGCTATGAAAGCTATGAAAATGTATTGAACAATCAATTAAATTTAGCCATGAGAATGTTTGGGAATATTAGCGAATCGTTGACAGCCCTAACGTTCAGTTGGTAACTTCGCAGGTGATTCGAACCTGATCCGTCACTCTCTAATAACTTTTCAACACGAGGGCCTAAGCGAGAGCACAGTCATCCATCACGCGAGACAAGTGACGGAAGCTACGCACCCTCTCAGAGGGACGGACGGCCAATGCTCCACGTGGGACGTCGCTGCTCCCGTATGTAAATTGCAGCGCGCGGCCGCTGCTGGCGATGGAGACTTGGGACTGAGATGAAACCATGGCTTCTACAGAGAAACGTTTTGAGTTATTCAGGGAGGAAGCGTCGTCGCTGACTTCACGTGGATTTCTCTGTTCCAGAAATGTGACGCGTTATCTTCATAAACCCCGTAAAATAGCGCGAAACCAATTTCTAAATCTCCAAAAATAAAGAATTGTTTCGCAACCGATCTGTAAGATTTATAACCCTTCGCTGCATGTTAGATAAATAAAACATCATAGGGAATTCATACAAAGAAATGATCTATCCAAAAATATATATTAATCACAAAGGGCTGAAGGGGGAGATGTTCAAGCGCCAAAGGTGGCTGGAGTTCCAGGATGATAAAGAGTCTATATATTTCATTCACTTTATCACTCAAATTTCAATATTTACACTACCTGATCAATTCGTTTGTGGAGGGTGGGGGGTGGAAGTGCATTTCATGTATTTGACCCAGGGTCTACATCTCCTGGAATGTGGTGGCTCTAGAATTAACTGTGAACTAATATATTGAATAATATTTTTATTGATACTTCATGGTTAAATAAAATTCTTTCCATGATTGTTGTTCCTATTAAGGCGTAGATGTTTTCTTCGCATATTGTTCCGGTGAAATTGAAGTATAGAACAATATCATTAAAAGTGAATATTGTCGTCTCTTTTTCATCCATAACTTTATCAAGGCGTGCATTATAATGAATCAGTGCTTACTAAAATATGGTTTGAATCAGCATCTGTATTAAAGACAGTCCGGATAATTAGAAAGACATTGTGACCGAGAGTAATAAAAAATATATTTTCTTCATATTAATAAACAGGTTATTTTGCATATACTCTGCATAAATCATAAAAATAATATATATTTTAAGTATTTGAAAAAAAAACTAGTGGACAGTCAAGGCCAAACAGTAAAGAACTTCAGCAATTAAACATAAAGATGCGAGTTAAGAAATAATAAATTATAAATGCGAAAGAAGTATAAGAAATGAAATGGTGTAAATTAAGTTGCATATGCACATTATTAACATAAAGTGCATAAGAATATATCACTCTACGCGTTAGAACAAAACAAATTCTGTTTAGTAAAAATAGTTAATGGGCAGTTTTTTCTTCAAAATTTTGAACATTTATCTTCTGGAATCTATTACTCTGTCAAATCTCTCTAAACAACTTGCGAAAGTATCTGTAGTATAAGTGTTCTGATTTATTGGAGAAGGGATTCATCGATTTCAACGGTATCGGAGAAAAGTGTTCAACTTGGCAGTGAAGCTGTTGCACCGTCTACGAGGGACTTTCTAAAGAGATTATGCTGCTGATTTATCTGTTGTATCCCTTTCGCGGAGTGGAAATATCCTGATACTTCAATTGACAAACCTTTGCGTATAAATTTTGCTGCAATATTTTTCATGAAAGTTGTTGGTAACACTTTGTTGAAGATAAGAAAAAGTTTATTCTCTTTATAGTAGCCATCTTTGAGGAAGGAGGGATTTGTTGAAGAGAAATATATGCACATATTTTTACCTTTTTCCACGTTACATGATATCGGGTATGATACTTGGCAAGATGTAATAGTTATTTGCGTTATTTATTGAAATTGTGTGGTTTTGGAGATCTAATTTGTTTGTAATTTAAAATACTTATGGTAGAATCATAGAATAAATTAAATGTGGTTATGAGCTCACGTACAAACTTAAAACGCTTTGTGGGCGATTCAACCCGTACCATTTGGAGTTTGAGTTTACTTCATTCAACCATGATGATTCTTGATTATTGATTCCTATTACAATTTTCTTCTTTCTTTCCGTTTGTCCTCGAAGCAGCTGTGCAAAAAGATCTTAATTTCACAAGGAACAAAAGTTATGTTGATTTAGGAAACTCCTTGCTTTCATTTAGCTGACTTGCATCGAGATTGCTTTTGCACAACGAACACATATCAAAAAGAATCTGATCGTAAACGTCATGTAAAAAATACTGGAGCGTGCGCTTCACATTAATAAGTGAACTTTTCCCCTTCGGGGTTTGAGGTTAAGAGATGAGTTAGAACTTGGAAAAAAATGTCTCCTTACTTGTGGTCCTTTTATTGCAAGAATTCCAAGTTCCAAGAGACATAGGCGCTGTTTGTTGTCCTTTCTAAAAGTCTAATTAATATTTCTTTATTCAATGAGAATGTCATCAACTGGTTGTCACCTATCTCACAATCATATCATCTAAGAATTCTTGAAATATCCCGTCTTATGGTTTTATTAATGCAATCTGCACAAAGTGGAAAAGGTCTCTATAAATTCAACAGGACAGAAAGTACCAATTTGCTTTGAATTGTTAATTTGCTCTTTGATGTCGCATGTATTTTTCAAGGGATAAAGTAAAATATGTTCATTCTAATAAGTCTTTATTCCATAACTTAATGCTTTAAATTTATTATATATAGAAATGAAATGCTTTTAAACTCTTGTAAACCTTTATTCAAGGAATTAAATATCTTAATACTTCCCTGCATTAATATTTATGAAACGGTCTTGTTTGATAAGACCGAATTACTGAAGTACCGCCCTTGCTTTATACGAAACAGTCTCGTTCACGAACTCAATACTCGCAATAGTAGTAATATTCATCGGCCAAGAGTGTCAACCACTCTTTGCCAAAAAGGACCTTATCATTCGGGAATCGTTCTATATAATTCCCTGCCCAATAATATAAAAGACATTATGAAATTGAATATCTTCAAATCCGCGGTTAAAAGCTACCTCCTGCACCAGTGCTTCTACACTGTAAAAGAATTTATTGATTTTAATAAAAGTTAAATTCGTCTTGTACTTTATCACGCCATTGCTGTAGCACTTTTTAAATAACTTATAACAATTTCAAAAACTATTTTCTTGCATGATTGTGTTGCCGTATGGCTCATATTAATTTAGTTTTATGTGTACTCAACTTTGGCACGGTTGTGTACATTAATTCTGTAGCCCCATCCTGGCCCGGGTTTTTCTCCGTTTTTCCTTCAGGTAGAGGCGGATTTCTTATAGAGGTTCTCTAGGCTTTGTCTAGGAGCGTGTTTATTGTAACAACAAATCGTGAATTTAGTGTTTTTTCAACTCTTATGATTTTTAAACACTATACTCAGAATAATCTATAGTTCGATAATAACTTGTACATGTAAATTTACAAACATATTTGCGTTAAATTACAAACATATTGACATTATATATGTATTATAACTCGCAGCTAACTTTTTATCTTTTCTAGGAACTTTTGCTGAAATTTTTGAATCCGCCTCTGCCTTAGGGCCCTTGATCGGAATTGATGGGATGGTCCCTTGCTTGCTTCTGGAGAGTAAATTAGTTTATTGTCCTCCACGTGGTCATACGCAGTCTGTACTGTTTTTTGACAATAAATTTATATACGCAGTAGTAATGCACAAAAAATCAATTATATAGTTTCCAACCTTATTTTGGTGTTTGATTGAACATTTTAATAATATTTTAATTAAATTGTTAAGACTTTCTACAACTTACACCAGTAAAGTAACGGTTGTATGCCGAGTCTAGAATATTAAATGCCCTTTCTACATCATTTTGAAATAAGTAAAATTTTTCCAACGTCTTTAAAAGGAAGAAAGAAGACTTGCTTTAAGTTTTATGTTAGGAAATAATAATAATAAGAATTATAAATTCTTGGCTGAACCATAAATGGGGTTAAGGCAAGTTTCTTACTCCTCCAACCCCCAAGAAACAGACAGAAATTCTTGAACAAGATGGAAAATACTTTATTATATTAATAAACTATTTTTTATTCATTCATTTTAATATTATTATGATTTTCCATCACGTTCACGACTTTTTGTCGGTTTCTTGTGTTTATTATTATATTATTATTATTATTATGCGAACGTGAATGACATGCTTCACGGTAGAACTGAGTATTATTAAAAAATATATTAAAATACTTTTTATTTTTCTCCTCATCATTCGATATGGTTTAACTGCCATCTAAATTCAGAAAATATATTTTAAGCAAACAACATTCGCTACTAAATAATGAATATTTAGTTGATTGGACACAGTAAATATGTGAATGTTATAAATTGCATTAAATTATTCCCAGTCTCTTTACTATTTTCACAATAATTAAATATGCTCTTTATTATTTCTATAATTCTTCGGGTCATAAGAAGTATGTTTTAAAAGAAGTATAAATCTCTGTTAGTATTATATATTATTTTAGAAATGCATTATAAAGGCATAGTTCATCATAACGAATAATAGGAACTAATTTTACAAAATATTTCTATTTTAGAGAGACGATAAATGAGAAATTTACTTTATACATATAATGATTCAAAATACATTTATATCCATTACTTCCTTTGTTGCATAATGTTGCATTCGTTGCATAACGAACAATATATCAAAATAATTAATGATGTGCCAAAATTTCGATTCCAATTTCTCATTCATTTTGCATCTCGTACCTCCACTTTCCAATTAAAATTCAGATTCCCTAATTTCAAGATTAGTTTATATATCCTCTCAAGTTTTTCTTTTTGTTATTATGTCAAATTCATTGCGTGTACGATGTTCGTGCCTACCAACCTTCGTTTTGATTATCGGGTCGTATTCACCTGTCGTATGTGAAGAATATATACAATAATGGAAAAATATGTCAAACAACACACCACTACAACAACAATGTCATTAGAGTTTTCAAAGTCATTAGCAGCGATTAACTGAAAAATGCATCCATAACATAAAATGAAAATTGTATAACATAGTGTAATGTTGTGAAACAAGAATTAGTTATCGTTATATTCTTGGAAAATACCGAGAATCACAACTTTTTGATACCGTGTTATTTGTATCAAATGTACGGTATATATTGTTAGGTTTTTTATTAATATACGTCGGGATTTCGTTTCATAAAAAAATCTTTGAGAAAAGAAAACATCCTTTTACAGTGACATACAGGCGAGAATCTAAATAACGTTAGTGCCTACACTGTTTCGATACAAACTTCTACCAGTAGGGTTCTTTAATTATGAGTTGTAAGTTCTTGACTGAACCGTAATTACACCAAATCGCGTTCTCGTGATCTTGATAGAACCGTTCTTCGTCGCTGCTGCTGTAGACATGGCCATCTCGATTGCTTGCTTCCCCTTCCGACGCATCCAGCCGCGACATTGCCTCTCTGCAACACCCGCGCCATTCCGCTGCGGCCATTCCCAACATCGGAGACCACCCAGAGATAGCGTCCTGCAGCTAGCGCTTCCCACGAACAGCAATCTGCGAGGTTGCGAAGAGGGAGTGAGGGGTTTTCCAACGGAGACGACGTTTGCGGTGGTGAAGTATCTGTGGATGTTGACGGTGTTGGAGGAAGAGGGTGCCTAGAGGATCTAAGTTTCATTGCATGGAGCAATGTAATGAAGATTTTGTTGGTTTTAGCAATGCCTTTAGTCATAGTTTCTTAGGATTGCTGTCGTAAAGACAATAACTATGTATTTTGTTTATGATTTTTTGATAAAGATCCAAAGCACACCCAAAGATTGTAGTGGCTTATTTTTTCTTGGTTGGCAGATATTAAGTGACGCAACATTTAAAATAATCCGCAGCGTCTTCGCTTCATCACACGTTAGTTCGATTCCCCGCTCGGCCAATCGTAATTGTTTCTGAATAAAATTTCCGCATCTACTTCAGATCAATGTAGGTTTCGACGTACTCAAACCTGTTCTTATTCATGTGATCCTTGGGAAGAGCAGTCCTCATAGCCACATCTCGTTACATGGAGAATGACTCATAAAATAATAGTACAGTACGCACAGTTATAGTGATGAGATATAGTTGTTTCCTTCGCTAGTTTTGAATAATGACTCTATTTGCTTTGAGTGGGTGACGGGAATCGTAGTAGCTGCAGTTCGCTCGTGGTGATGGCAACATTCAGGAGGGTCGGAAATTCGGTCGTCATGTCCAACGCCCAGGAAGATGGACGTAATTTTTCACGTCCTTCTGAGGGATATCTCAAGGGAGAGTACGCTGTCCCTCTTTGCATCACTGTGACCTGGCATGAGATGAAATTGTTGTATTCTCTCGTACCTCTCCGCAATTTACTTGGTAAATATTTCAACATACGTGACATGAGAAATTTAATGAGAAATTTATTTAACTAGGCACATGAACGCTAAAATTTACATTGCATTTAAAGCAGAATTTTTAAAAATTCAAAGTATCTTTAATATAAATTTAGAAATATATGATAAATACAACTTTTGTCTTAGTACTCTTAACCGGAATTGATGGGATTATCCCTTGCTTGATTTCGAAGAGTAATATAGTTCATTGTCTACCATTTGGTCATAAGCACTTTTTGGTCATAAATATCAGCTTTTTTGACAATATATGTATTTATTTAATAAAATCGTCTATTAGAGCACATACAATTGTAAATTCACGTGTTTGTATGATAACTAGGGATTCATATTAGAGCCGGTCACAGACTGAAGTCTGGGGTGGTCCGCCCCCATAGTCCCCCGCCACGTTACGCTACTCAATGTTGCATCGTATACCATGAGTGATTATAAAGTTTTTATTGTGATACGTTCTTCGTTTTGAGTTGCAAAGGAAAAAAACTCAATAGTGTTACATCACGAATTAGAAACGATAACCATAAACTTAATTATCCAAACTGTTATTAATTGAATATGACTTTTCAGGATATTATAAAAAAAACACGAGTTTAGATTTAATCCAAGCCGTTAAGGACAGCAACAAAATAAGTGTGATTTATTTAATTTTATGATATCACTTCACCCATACAATTATTTCTACTGCGTTATATAGATTTTCCGAAACTATGCCCTTGTCCAGTGATTGCTTGATAACGATCACTTGGGACTTAAAATAGTTAACGCATTTGTATATTTTTGTAATACGTTATGGCGTACATTGGATCCGGTCCAACAAATTTACTTAATATGAGTGATTTATAGGGTTAGAGATTTAGAGACAGATAGAGATAGTGAGTGAGTGAGAGAGCGAGAAGATTTTCAATGTAGAAACGTAGTAAAGCACGATTATATGAAGCTGTACGTACGGAAATTAAAGTGTGCGAAAAGAAGAAGCAAATTAATATAATACGGTCCTCTAGAATTAACTGAATTTAATAGGATTAGTGATCCTACTCATGAACTTTGATGACAGATGGCTTCATCATCTGGACCACCGCGCACGGTAATTACGTATTCAGTACAACGATATTTATCCTATCATTCTGCACTTGCTCTCTATTAATGAGCTACTTATTAACCCTATATTATCACTCCACATTGTATTGCGTTTAACTCTCAATCTCTACGATCGTTTATCGCTGCGCTCGCTTATCGCTCATCGAATTACATGATGAACTATTTTCCAATACTGAATCACAAAAATATTCCTAACCCATACAAAATCATCTAGAAATATTTTGGCAAAAATCCACTAATGATTCACCATTCAACTAGCTGTTTCATGCTACTTTCGTCGAGAGAATTAAGTCGTTTTTTTTCACATAGTTTGCAAGAAACTAAGATTGTTTTGTATGAGGTTATTTCATCAAACACACAGACACCACCACCTTAACCAAAGTCATTGTTACGTCCCTTAACGTACGTTACTCATTCAGTGACTTAGAATTGCTGGTATCGTTTTTACCATTTATAGGAAGAGGATTTTTCCGTTTCTGTTCAATGAGATACTAGAAGAACTTTCGTATACAGCATATTCGTCCAAACATTTTACCTTTATATTAGCACTGAGGAATCTTTTTTTTACTATAAGTCTTTCTACTTATGAAATTACTCGGATGTTGAAACTACAATGTATTGTATATAGTAAATAGAGATGGATAGAGAGTGGGAGACAATGCAATCCAACATACAGAGAGTTTATGACCGCTGTCATTCTTGCGCCTTAACGTGCCTAAGTGTGCCATAGGTTATCGTACTATTGCGAAGTAAGTGATAAAGTCCATTCATATTAATATTGAAATTAGCGCAGTTGAAGTAGGTATTGAAAAGAGGATGACATGATAGTGATATAATTAAATATTCATGATAAAAAATTAATACTTTGAACTAAAAACATTTATTCATTCATTCAATTTATTGATTAAGAATAGAGATCATTAAAATTATTTTTATTAACATTATTTTCAAGAATATTTGTCTAATTTGTGTGAATTGATATCGAAATGTAAACTTGTAGATCGTTACCCTCGTAGCGTATAACTGAAAAATCATAAATGTTATTTCCATATTTCCTTTGTTATCTTTGTATCCTCTGCTGTATTACGCTTGTTCCATAAAATTTAATTCTGTATTGCATAAACGTTTTTGTCGTACCTACATAAATTAGCATTGCGTTGTAAAACTGAAAAATATATATTAAAATTACGAAAGCGGTAAATATTTTTACACGCGTTTGTGAGATTTTAGCGCTCAAGAACGCGTGAAACACAGCAAATATTTACCAGTGCGCAACATGCTATGTGCAATTG
This sequence comes from Laupala kohalensis, assembly GCA_002313205.1. NCBI lineage: Eukaryota > Metazoa > Arthropoda > Insecta > Orthoptera > Trigonidiidae > Laupala > Laupala kohalensis. Next base: position 361,798 of record NNCF01126653.1, on the reverse strand, counting down.
TCAGCTTTTATTTTTATTTTATTTTTTAACTGGAGCGCACCATGCAGGACTAAAACACGTATGGAAAACGGTTTTTCCAGATTTATTGTTTGGTTTCATTAGATGGAGACCGATAAAATATTTATAATAAACATGTATAATATATCATACGATTTCGAAAAAAAAGAACCACTTTACGACCACATCGTTATTTCCTCCACAGAATTAGAAAGTGCATTGAAATAGAAGGAAATCATTTGGAAGGTTTAATACAAAAAAACAGCAGTATGTTTACTTGCTTGATTATGACTGTTTTAGAAAATACTGGTCATAAAAGAAATAACAGTACCACAATCATTAATATATTTTCCTCAAACAAAAAATTAAAGGAAATATTTTCAACAAAGGTGTTTTTTTTGCTTAGTTAACCTTCAAATGATCATGGTCATATTCCCCAAGTAAAACGCACTTGATCAAATTCACTTCGTTTTTCAATCATTGAACTGTCATCTAAATCGTGCTTTGTTAATTTATTATTTCGACATATCGTTCATATTTGTTTATTTCATAAGTTATCGAGACTGATAATTATATATGTTTCATTCTGTATCATAAGGAAGGATGAATATCGATGCATAAATGAACAACTTGATGTACAAGATAAAATCACTCCATAAAGTATTTTGACTAAGAGACCGAAACGTTGCCAAAAAAGAATCTTCATTTGCGAACCTGTAACATAAAATTTGTAACGTGAGTGAGAGCGCATCAAATTATACCCGGTGAAAACTTTGTGAAACACAAACTCATTAGTTTTATACCTTGTAAGCTATAAGAGTGTAATCTATCTTGCGTGGTACACTGACCGAGTGTAAAGTGCAGAGAAGTCTCTTAGGAGAGGAGAAACAGTGTTTGAGCACCTTCTGGAGTAAACTGACCGCAAGCGCTATCCAGCGCAGGGGCCCGCTTGCGTAAACACGTGACTCTCGAGGTAGGTCTCCTGACGGAAGTGTGGTAAGTGTGCTATGCAGCGTCAAAACACAGCCTCTCTTGCTTTGACGGATCTCGTCAAGGAACTTCACAAAGCTGCCGTAAGTTCAGTGTTAGGAATTTAATCTGTTACGGAGCTTTGGTAAAGTAATTTTGTTCAAAAATTCTTGCGACTACTCAAATAAAGTTGTAATGAGAACTGATTTAGTGTTGAATATTTACCTTTTCACTACTTCGAAAAGAAACATCTTGTGACTTGCTGAGACATATTTTCAAACTATTACGAAAACCACACTTTACATCAATGATTAAGTATGAAGCTATAATTATACGCTCCCAAGGCAGTTATGTAAAAAGCAATTGAATCACTTCTACTTCTCAAACTTTTTGTTTTGAATGATTGACAAGAAAGTCACACTTGAACAAAAACCTTTCAGTTTTCAAAGGTGAAAAGAATTTAATGATTTCTAGCTTATGAAAAATAACGAATAAAAAACTCTTTGATACGATATAACATCACTTTTAGTATCCATTTGAATATGAAATTTCAAATTAGATGCCAAGTCTTCAGCACTTGGTCATGTAGATTTGTTGCTCATTAATTGAATATCCATTTAGTGTGTATGTTCTTCTGCTCGTTGTGACCAATAAATATTCTGTAAAATATACGTTTGAACACGTGCCAAACACTGTTATGATTTACTTCTCTCCAGTCTCAACGTTTTAAATTCCTTTGCAGATTGAAAACATTTTCTAGCTATTGTAGCATAATGTGCAAATTATTAACTTGAATAAAGTATAGAAAAATATCCCGGGTTATTTTAAATATCAAGGAAACTGATTAATGTATTCTAGATACTAGTATGTTCAAGATTCATAAAGATTACATTTCATAATGGTGAAGAGCGCTATGCATTTAGTCAACATTTATTTCACTATATATCAAATAAAAAAATCGGTTCAAATGAGAATAAATATGTATAAAATAAAAAAAGCAAACTCGATTGTTGAAACAAATATTTCAAGTATTTTTTATTTCTCATCAATATTCTATAAATAATTTTAAAATAACTGGCAAAATTGATGAAGAATGGGAAACATATCGGAATTTCAAAGACCACAACGAAAACATATTTCAAACTCATTTTTGTAAGTATCTATACAAACTGATCAAAGGTGGTCAAGGCGACGCCATAAATGCATAATCTCTTTTTTCCCTTTCTCCTTTTCTGTTGAGGCAAGTTAACCCATCTCCTACCACTAGCTCTTTTAGTCCTGCTCACGCAATCTCTTGTCCCGACCTTCTCTTATGTCGCCCACCAGAATAGAAACTTCCGTCGACTCAACTTCAGAAGAACATTCAATTTTCATTCGAGTCTATTCGGGACCCTGTTGGGTAACCTTGTCATAGAGGAAGAATGGGTTTCGACGACGAAGGCTTCAGTGGTGATGTTGGAGGTGAATGATGCACCCTGACTTTCTCATTTGCCATGGTCGAGGGTCGTGGATGGTTCGTAAAAGAATCTCATCCCCCTCAAAACTCTTAGCATCTCTCCCTCTCCCAATAAAAACCCCGCTAGATATAAACATGCCGAAGAAAGAAGAGTTTAGCGTTTCGTCTTTAACTGGACATAAACTTCTAATATTTTTGGTCGTTCCTTCCTCTGATGCTGAGATTTTCGGGTCAACGTAATGGCGAAGAGTTCTGGAAGGCGAGAGAGGGAGTGAAGGGTAAGAAAGACGAGCGTTGAAGTTTATAAGGTAGGACTGGCTGTCGAGGCGTTGTTTATGAAAACCCTTCGTAACAGGGGCGGTGGTATACTGAAGAGGAGGTATGGGGAGAAGATCGTGGTATTGACCGGTTTGCTGGCCCCTGGAAGTTCAGTTAAAGAAAGAAGGTTGAAATAGAAGAAAACAAGTATAAAGTTTCTTCCAAGTTTTCAATCAGGAGGTAGCTTAGAATGATTTTTCACTTCCGTGTTCCGCTGTTATGATTTTTATCAATTAACTTATTTCCAGAAGTTTTGACATTACTTTATTGTTTGTGTATTATACGTTTTTCTTATGTCAGTATCCTCAAAACATGTTTTTCTATCATTTGGGGCATTTTTGGTTGAAATCTCCAAATTATATGAATTCTTAACTCTACAATCATAAAATATCTTCTCACTTCCGCTTGGAGAAGAGCATGCCAAGAGTAATTAAATCGCGGCACTCGCATCTGAAGCGTCAGAACTCTTACCGCGTCGTATCTTTCGCATTCTCTTTTCCATTTCCAAGAAGCGCATTCCTGCCTCAGATACAAGTCACCCACGCACCTACGTCACGCTTCCTTCAACCCCTGGAAGCTCCACCAACGCTCAGGAAACGGAATGCGACAACCACCTCCATGCATAAAACACCCTCTCCTCGCTAAGGCCATAGCGCTGCCACCAGTGTAGCGTCGGTGTACGACTTTACGGGCAGCCAGAGCAGTTGGAAATGCAGCCTACTTCTACGTGGCTCTCCTTTACAGTCACCGCGTCCGCGTTCCCCTCGCAAACCTACCCACGCCACTCTACATATGCTCCGAGTTCGTCGGACACGGAGTGCATTTTACGGCTTACATCGTCGGTGTCGAAAGGGCTTGTGTAGGGAAAGTTTCCGTTTCCCGATTTTCGTTTTATACCGTGATCCTCGCCACCTCGTTGCTTTGCAACACTTTCCATTTTGGAAACCATCCATTTACCCTCGCGTTCTTCTTCCTCTCCTCGTTTTATTTCTTACGGTACTATTTACTATACGACCCAATTCACTTACATCTCTTTCGCATTACGTATATCCTCCTTCGTGCTCCAGTTTCTAATCTTGGCGTACGAGGGGTGTACACGTTTTCATGTTCACTACTCCGTTAACTCCCTAGCCGTTTCCTCGATCAGATCGATCTACATAATAATGGCAGGACCTCATCGTTCATTCGCTCTTCGTTTCAGTCTCTGGAAGCTCCGAAGGCTGCAATGTCTTCGATCTGTGGAGTCCGTCGAGATCAAATTTTAATGCCAACCTCCCCAAGTTCTCGGAAGATTGCCCTCCCAATGCTCCTTCGGTAGGAGCAATTTCGTAATGATTCGGAACCGATCGGTAATGAGGTCGAGTTTATTGCTCCACCATAAAATCGCCAATACGGAATGGAATAATGGCCTCAGGAACTTCAGGAAGATTAGATTTCAGCATACCTTGGATATATATTTTCCCTACGCACATTTTAGTCGCCTTTGTTCTTGAAGCTTATGTTAAAGTGAAAAAAAATCGCACGGACAGTCACACAATCGTTTGCTGAGTATACATCCTACTTATAAATTTATTTTAGCCCATGTGATGAGAACTTTTTAATACTTTTTTGATTCAAATAAAACAAATAAATTCAATAAAGGGGGTTAAAACAATTCCTCTCTCTTCGATACAAACTATTAGTAAACATAAATAAATCTTTTTTTTTTTGAAATTTTAATATTCTTGCTTAAATAATAAATAAAGATGGGTACGCGATTTATGGAAATAGTAGCTATATTTTTTAAAAAGAAATGATCACTTATGTTTATGTATTAGTCATATTAATTTAGGAATGAAGAGTTAAGTATGGATGACCTTCATGCAAATAAGCAGCTGGGTACAGCATGGATATCGCTAAAGTTTTGGAAACCGTATTTTGAAAGTTAATGGATTCTTCATTTTAAAGGAAGTGGAGAAATTTACAGAGGAAAGAGAATAAACTTTTACTCGTTTCACTTTGCATCTCCGCTTCGAGTTACTAGCTGCAAATATAATTCAAAGTGCTTTCTCGCTGGATTGAAGCGTTGTAAAAAGAAAATGTCAACCCATTAAATCTTTACCGCCTTGGAGTCGTCGAGTAACAAAATCACTCAATTAAATACGATGAGGAAACATTCTTTTATATCTGATACGAATTATATACAGTCGTCATTAATTGTTTAGCTCATACTATGAATTAGGAATCTCGTGTAGGATGAAAAGCACAACAATGAAGTTATTGCTATTAAATTACGCTTTAAAAATTACGCTTTTTTTCGATTTAAAAAAAAAGTGACGGGGACCATAAGGTGGTTAGGTACAAATTATTTCGACACAAATGTTAGGAGGCTGGCCTCTGGTAATGCTGCCAAGCCTAACACGATGAAAATAATTCACAGGAACAATGCCCTTGTGAATGTAGGGTTGTAAGACCGACTGAAATAGCTAACAGGAAAAGGGACATAAAAATATACTCAATGAGAGAATAGGAATACTGTTTATTCTCATTTTTATCGATTCTCATTTTTACATTTTTTTCTGTATTAACCTTTGAATGAGGAATGTTCAATGTAACAACTCAAAATAGCACTGATGCAAATTAACATTGGTATATCCTACTTAATTCTACAAAACTTAAATGTAACATGGACAAAATGCATGGATAAAATGGAAGTTAGTACATTACATAATTGGAGATACAACATGATATAGGGATATGCGATCCCTTGGCTTGCAGCAATAAAATGATTGCTATGCGTAACGAGCAAGTGTTCAGCTATATTCAGAATGTCCCAAATGGAATGGCCCATTTCCAGTCTTGATCCATTTCTCTTGAATGCTATTGCTATACATGAAAGCAAAACCTGCTGCGGTCCTTTGTGTGGATAATAATTGGAATTACCATCAAGATGAGATGACTTCAGTAGCGTAGCGCTCTCATGGCCACGCCGAAGCTACGAATACCATCACATGGCAAAAATGTCGCGAATAAATCTCACTAATATCGTCTTAATGGGACGAATGAATGGTTGCATCATCTGGATGCCGTTGCAACTTATACTTATGTCCGAATATGTACTAATGAGCACAACACCATGTTCTCACTCAGCGCAACTTACGTGCACACACTTCCCATTCTCAAGGGACACTCGCGACTGCCGACTGAGAACTGACTGGGGGCGATACTGCCGCGCGGTCAGTAATGCCCTTTTTTGCCGCGAAAACGGGGTCTTCAGCACTAACAAAAAAGGCGCACTTGTAATAACGCACTCTAACGGCGGTGTCACATAACTGTCAAGGGCTCACGGCCAGTCAACCGCCAAGAAGCCCGTATAGTGGCGCCTTCGTCACGCCAACCATAACCACCAGGACGTATGCTAATAATCACGCGCTTACAAGAATGTGAATGAACAACAAAGTTGTTTCCTTTAATAATGTTAAAGATCTTAAACTGTTGGAATGGTTGCTAGGATTGTTGGCAGTTTTAGTGTTTTTAATTTTTGTTATAATCTTTTTCAGAGGAAACCTGTTAAGAATATTGTCCGTCTATTGAGATGACTTGCTTGCGCAGGATAATATATTAGCTTTTTGTTCTCCACGTGGTCATCCGCAGTTCCGGTTTATTAGCAATAAATTATAAACTGAGGAAAGTGATGAGTTGACTGTGGTCTAAAATGGTATATTGCTATAGACATATCGCCGATACTCAGTCACACTAATTTATGCCAACGTAAGTGAAATTCATAGCTAAAAAGCTGAAACAATTTTTTAAAGAAATTGTGGAATCCGAATTGGGTTATAGATAGAATTGAACCGGGATATATCTAAAGATAGATAGATTAAGAGGAGTCTAATAAAACTACGTAACATAATTTGAACAAGTTTTTGTCTATAAAATATTCTTGTGTTTATGGCTTGCTATTGGCGATGCTGACTATGAATACTCGAGTAGTTATTCATAAGTGGCGATATTTTCGATGTAAATTGAACTTTTAACACTAGTCATTAACATATAGTAAATCTAACATATACTACGTCAAGAATTTGTCGGTTTAAGTTAAAGTGTATTGAATAATAATCTCTTTTTATACAAGAATAGTTTTATTCCAAAATATACATTACAACGGGTTTTCCTCTCATGTTATTCTTCTTCCTTTTCCCGTACTAAATACAAATACTAAATACTTTTTCATACAAAGTCTCCAATCATAGGATAGTTCCAACGATCGTGATACCTATATTTCTATAGTTCGATAATAACTTGTACATGTAATTTTTTGCTTAAAATTACAAACATATTGACATTCTATTAGTATTATAACTCGCAGCCAACTTTTTATCTTATCTAGGAACTTTTGCTGAAATTTTTGAATCCGCCTCTGCCTTAGGGCCCTTGATCGGAATTGATGGGATGGTCCCTTGCTTGCTTCCGGAGAGTAAATTACTTTTTTTTCCCTCCACGTGGTCATACGCAGTTTGTACTGTTTTTTGACAATAAATTTATTTATTTATTTATTTATATCATTTACCTGCTTTCCATAAGGGGAATGTTTTGGAGAGAGCGTTCTCCGAGCTCCTTCCTTACAGCTCCTAATTTGGTTTAAAGAAATCTATATGAGAAAACAAATAGTACTTTTCCCCTGACAAGCTACATCCAGTATATGATAACTATTTGTCATTTTCAATTGATAGAGAATTTGACTCGAGAGTTATTATGTACTCTTCTATTGTAATTCTAACTTCTATTGTTATCCAAGAACCATATTGCAATATCATTGTTACAGCATCCCAAGCATTTTCTCAAGAGTCGTTTTAGTTTCATTAAAAGTACATCAATATATGATTTTAACATTACGCTAATCCGAGGTATGGTGAAAATTCCTCCTGTTATTTTTGCTTCTGACTTAGGGAACATTTGTCTAATGCAATTCAGAGCTTCACTGTTATCTAAATCTTTGATGAATTGCAAACCTTACAGACTTTTATACCGGACACAATTATTTTAGCTTATTTTGGATTTAATGCAATGTTCGCAACTCGAACAAAACATGTATGCTGGAATTTTACAACTACTGAGTGTTAACACTTTACGTCAAAGAATAACATAAAACTTTAATTTAACAATAGTAACAATATTTTTCTTTTAACAATAGCATTTACATTCACAAACAACAGGAAGTAATTTTGTAAAAAAATAAAAAACGTTATGTATCATTATAAATGATAGACCTTAGAAGTCGATATATTGAAGTCGTCCACCTTGATACTAAAAAGTTGGAACACTTTATTAGAACTTCCAACGGATAATCTCTTGAAAATTATAATTGCCAGAAAAAAGGGAAATTTCAAAATTTTCAAAAACAGTCAAAATATCGAAAAGTATAGACATCTGAGACAAACGTGTCATATTCCTGTTAAGCAGGTCGCTTTTATACAATACTATTTGTACTATTTTCTCATTTTTCGGTATGACAATGATATTGATATTTGAGTTGCGACTAAGTCAAGAACGAGGTATCATTTAATGACTACATACGGGTCAGATAGAGTATTTCACTGGGTATAGACTAATACTAACACAATTTGTTGAACAAACAAGATATTCTATAGAGCCGATCAAGGAAAGAAAGCTATTATTGAAAATAAATTGTTGTCGTACATTGCGTGTTAAAGGATACCTATGTTATATTCATCTCAAATGTAAAGTCATGGGCGACACTTCATAATTTTTTCGGAATCTTTTTAACTAATTTCCTCATTACTTCCACGTTGTCAGAATACTCGCAGTCCGCCCCATTTCGTTACTACTGCACGACGCCATCTGTGCATCACTAAGGGAGCTATGCTCACCCACATGATGCGGAATCCGTTCCCGGCATCTAGTCACCAGAGGTCTCATTACTCACCCCTGCAAGTAATGAGAGGGGAAGGGAAGCTTCCAGACCATGCATTGGCCATCAGGGAAGATAAAACAATGCGCTCCTCCACGGTGAGAATAAATAAAACGCAGTGAGAGTAGAACTACTGGTCAATAATAATACTTGGCGTAGATTTATTAATTTAGAGAAAATAATAAAAATCTTATAAAGTATACACTAAAAAATAGCAATTCTCCACAAATTGACAGCTAAACGTGGCAAAATTTTAAGTTTATACGGTTGTTTTTAAATTGTATGTTTGTGAGACGGCTTTTGTTCACATCATGTGTAAAAGGAACTCAAATGAAAAAAAAATTGACGATCATGGAAATAAAAAATTGATAAAGTGACAGATATGAGAGTAGATTTTTATAATTAAAAATCAACAATCGATTCATGGAAGCTTTACTTTCAATTCTTTCCAGCTATTTAAATTGAATAAGAGGAATATAAAGTGTGATCTAAATAACAAATCGTATTTAAATTAAAATAGATAAATAAATGGAAATGAATATTTGTATATTTTTATCATTATGGAATCACTTTTTAATCATATTATTATCCTCATTACGTCATTGCTGGCACATATTTAGTCATTTATCCGATTTAAGTTGTGTAACTGTATTGAGAAAAAAAAGACACATTCAAAAAATATGTTTATTTTTGTGATAGGAAGTTTTACGTTTCTTCAACAGATATTTTTCAAAAATGGAAAATGTATGTTGGTACCACAACTATTTGAAATGAGAGGAATTCTGGGTTGTAGAATACGAAACTGAATATAATCGTCATTATCAGCATAATCAAATAATAATAGAAGAGAATCCGAATATTTGATGACACACATTACAAGGATATTTATTTAAAATGTACCAGATTTGGATTAGCAAGAACATATAAAATGTTTTAAATATTAAACAACAAAATAAATCATATCAAAGTTATTTATTTGAAAGTTATAGTCAATTCCGTACGTTAAATTAACTGTATATAAAAAAACTCGCCTATTTAATTGAAGCTTGAATTGAAGGGTAATTTTTACAATAGTGGCTAACTACAGGATTACACTATAACATTATGCATACGAGGTGATTGTTTATTCTTTATGCAACAACCGATACCACTATCACGTTCATACAAGCTTGCAAGCAGAATACATGTGTAGCGAGTCGAAAAATAAACACGAGAACATCAATAACGCATACATTAGAGAAATGAATGCAAAATCGATAGTAAGGAAATACATTTTAATTAGATATAACAAGCAGATACATGGGTCTAATTGGAGAGTTTTTGTATTCAAATTTTGTATTCAGGTAATTAAGAAGTAATTGTTTCCATTTTGATGCTCACTCTATATGATGTAAATGCTTTATCGACTGCTCTGTGAGGAGCATAATGATGATAAAATATTTAATGCAAGCTTATAATAAGAATCATCGTTGTATTATTTGCACTCAAATCGGTAGGAATAAAAGACTGGAGTTTATGTTTATTGGGTCATTAGAACAAAATTACGTGTCATTACATCTACCCATAGTCATTTTCATGTTTGATTACTCCATCGAAAGCTAAACACAAATCATGGTTTCATATTATGCAAATGTGTGTTGTTGTTGTACAGAATTCGGATTGGAAAATTATAGCACAATATCGGACTCATATACAAATGTCTCATAAATATGAAATTCCTAATAGCTTCAGGAAAACAAGTGAAAAAATAACAATTGCAGACATAAGATACGATGAATTGAAGAATGGATACTAAAGGAAAATTACATAAACTGTTCAACAAACTTAACTTGTGTTTCCTATACGATAAAGATAAAATAATAATCAATTTAAGGATTATTTGTTCTTTACAGTATAGAACTTCAGAACAGGGGTTCTCGACTTTTGCTCAATAACGTAACCTATTCAGAAGATACTTTGTCAAGACCCGTTTTTTTAAATATTTTGAACAAATTACCGTATCAGAGTCTCATTTAATAACCTGTTTATTGATTCATCCATTCTTTAGTTTATAGTAATACATTTCATCTTTGTGTGGATTGCAAGGAGACATACGATAGAAATTACTTCATATAAGAAAATGTATTGAGAATTGCATATGTGCACAGTCGATGGGAGGTGTATCAGACACTCACGAAACAGCTTCGAATTGTACCTCGAAAGTGAAGGTCCGCCTGATTATACATTGGTCTATTCTTTTACAATTTATATCTTACAGAATGAGAGAGGAAAATAGATAACGAAAGTACGCTTTTAACAAAATACTTAAAAATAAGTCTGAAAATATTATTAAAAACACTTTAATAGTTCAGTCTAGAAATTGAAGGCGAATAAAGAATCCGAGAAATCTAGCAATATATTCATTGTTAATTACAATGAAATTTGATAGATTTTTATTTGTGGTGCAATGTGCTGTTAATTACATTTCTTTATAATCGATACTATAAACAGGAATCAGAGAATTTAAAATTCTGTAATACAATTACCGCTATAAAAGAAATCGTTTCATTCCCTCCATGAAATTGAATCCCTGATAGGATTTGTACAAGAATTAGCTATCAAATGTGAATCAAATGGGTACGTTATTTTCAATATTCGTGAACATTTCTGAAATATTGTAAGAGCTCGAGAATGATAAATTTTATTTTATAATTGTCTATTGCCCCTAAGTGTATTAGAGATGAATGCAAAATGAAGAACTGTTAAAAAATCTAACAACTGTGTAACAAAAAGAAAATTTGAGTGAGTACATACATATGACACAGATTGTGATTATCGAGGAGTAATAATACTTTATTTCAAAGTAAGAAAAGAAAAACAGTTGAAGGAAAAATGTGTTGTACACATGCACTATCTATTGTTAAGCATAAACATAGCAAAATAATACCATACAACTCTAATTTCACGTATGTTTTGGTCAATACGCACCACGTGACTCCACACAATCGGTCAACTTCGTCGCACAAGTATTTTTATATATCGAAAATCCATGACAAACCTCTTCCAGGAACACAAATGGAAACAAAAAAATTCCACCACTAATAACAACTGTCACATATTAGACAGCTTACTTTGTCAAGACCATGCCGATCGGCAGTCAACTATGACGAAGTCAAGCACAGCGCACACGCGGCGTGCACACTGTCGCGCACCGCTGACAGAGAGCGCGCGCGTTGCCGTGGCATGGAGCGTCGGCGCTCTGCCCGCACTAAAATAGGCGCCACCGCGCGTCTGCATTTTGTATGATAGCCCAGCGGCGGCTGCGCGCGCGGAAGCGGTGGTCGGCGGGGGAGGGGTAAGGACAGGGGTGCACGCTGGCCGCCGGCGTCGCCACGCGCCCGCGCGAGCGCCACCCCCACCCGCGAGCAAGGGTGGCGGCGGCGTGCGACATGACGCGCCGGCCACACGGAGCAGGCGCCATATTGATTCGCGAGCGCGCTCTCAGAAACGCCGTCGGTCGCTTTTTCAGGAATGGGGTTTGGGGATGACGATGTGGAAGCATGGGATGGGAAGGATGAGGGAATGGGAGTCGGGGAATGACGGTGGTGCCGCGGGTCAGTGAAGGTGGGGTAAACACCAGTCCCGTGATCGGGAATATTGGAGTAAATTTGAGAAGGGATCTAGGATAGGAGAAGGGGTAAACATCAAGAAGGGATATGGCATGACGTGGGGTTGGAGCGATCACGGAAGGAGAAAATCGGTGGCCCGCATTCCATAATCCCAATCAAGCAGCATGATTGCCAGAAGCGCGGCAGCTTCGAACGTAGGGGGAAGAAGGAAAACAGGGGTGGTGAGGAAGACAGAGCCAGAGTAGAAGTTAACGAAAATAATCTCCGACTGATACGAAGGGTTCTTGACGACGCGACTATAAACAACGATCCCTCATTTAGGGAAAGAGAGGAAGGGGAAATTAATGGTTAGTTGAGGGGTTAAATGGAAGACATAAAAGAAAAAGACAGGACGTAAATATAGCTGATTAAACATGAAAAAAGAACATGAGAAGGGAAAACAAAAGGCGATTTCTGGAGAAATATTGTGAATTACATTGAAGTATCGCTTATTTATCTAAATTTATAAGTGACAGACGTGTCAGTATTATAAAATTGCTACGAATAATTATAATAAGGTCCTGATACCTAATTTAACTTATTTCGTGATAAGTATTTTCTTAGAATATTTTTTTAACTACCTTGTAGTTTAATTGTTTTTCTTTAACTACTTTGTTGTTTTGTTTTATCATTTTATTGTTGATTGTATGAAAAAAATACAAATGATTAAACGATGCAGTTTAAAAAGCGAAATATTCAGAAATAGTTTTTTAATTCTGAGTAATTTTTTTTTTTTTAGATTTATAGTTTCTCATTTTCTTTCCTTTGAATTAATGTTTTTTTAACATTATTATTTTCACACGCGTGAATCTATTAACATTGAACCCATGTATCATAATAAGTTTTCTCCCTCAAATGTTCGTTCCTTTGGGAAAGAAATACCGGCATTCAATCATAAATTAGACGAGCATAAAGGCCAATGGTATAATATAGTTGACGTAAGAGCCATTTCAGGTTTCTCTCTCATGACGCAAATTCCGTACCTGAAGTTTGTTCTCATATTTTTATATGAATCTATAGTAATAAACGAATTAATTTCTACCTCATTTTTGTGATTTAAAATGAAAAAAATGTTTTTAATAAATTGTTATGAATGCTAAAACTTGCAACGAGATTCCGGGAAGGTGAGGGTGGAAAATGCATGTGTCACATTAGTTAAAATTATACATTTCTTTAATGTTTTATCATAACTCTTAGTCAGATTTGAATGTGGAGAATGCTGTTTTATTTTTTAAAGGAGGATATTGAGTTACACACGAAAGGTAATGTGAAGCGTGGTATTAGTAAGCACTTCATTCCTCTTTCGATATCATTTTGGTGGGAGGAAATTTCGATTCCACTGTTAAACGTCCTATAGCATTTCCATTCGAGAGTTTATTATCCTCTCTACGCAACTCGTGACAAAGTTAACCAACACTGTGTATCAAATTGGCAAATACAAAAATCCCTAGAAAGGTTTTTCACTTCCCATTGTATGTTGGTATTTGTAATATTTTGTTTTTTCTCGACACATATTTTAGAAATCCCTTCTGACTTTTACAAATTGAGTTCAGGAAAGTTAGTTCTAAGTTTGTATGGATTCTGTAACCAATAAACTTGATTGTTTTGATACATTGAATTGTTGTTATTTTAAAAACTGTATGTATTTGTTATTGACAGATACATCTTTTAAATTTAACTTTATTTGTCGTGGAACTCGTAGATCATTCTATGGCGAGTCTCAGGTAATCATACTATCTCTTGCGTAAGCAGTAATTTCTAATACCATCCCCTACCGTAAATTATGCTTTTTGAGAAAAATAGAAGTCAATTTTTAGCTCCTAAATACATATATTTTATTTAACACAGTAATATATCAAGAAATTGAATATTAATAAATGCTTGTATTGAGAAAGGGGGAAAGTATAAACGAAAGTAAATGTAATAATATTATTTTATTATAGTTAAAACAGTCCACTAACTACACCATAAGCTATTATACGACATTAAAGGACAAATATTACATTTTCTTGCAAATGAAGGAAGAGAAGAGTATGTAGGGTTAAATATGAAATGAATTGAACTAAAAATGTTTTTCATTATTTATCACAATTTTTAGTGGTTAACAAAGGAAGGATATGAGAAACTTAAACCTCTGACTGAAGTAAAACCTAATCATTTCAAATTTTTCATAGAATTGCCGATAAAGATTTTCTTTGAAAGTACGATGTGACATGCGCTATGTTTTGCCCTGTTGCGAAGTAATTTGTAGCTGTTCCCAAATCGATAAAATACGAAATTTATCACGATGTGCAAGAGGTATAAAGTTAATAAACCATGTATGTCGAAAAGTGAGTTCTTAGTGAATTCTGTACAAATTTTTGTGAGCCTAGATGTATGAAAAAACAAGAAGGAAAAAGTGTTTATTGCAATATGGATAAATGAATCAGAATGATTTGATTTTCTCGTTCCCGTAGTGGAGTTGACTTTGACTCCAACGTAATCTAAACACTTCAAAATTTCCGACGCTTCAGAATGAAAGCATTCAGACTGTTGAAAAGGAAACGTGAAATTAAAACTACATTTGGAATCATTAAATTTTGTGACGTGGGTTTCGGTGAAATTGAAACGCACGTGCGTTGCCCTTTATCTTTCCTAACTAAACTTACTAAGCTTATGAATAAATCAATAATTAACTGTTTAGATTTTGTAATTTTTATAAGGAACTTTATATGAAAGAAAAAGTATTTCCGACATTTCAATGTGTCTTAAGAATCAAAATATGGTCAACTTCCAGAAAGTGTCATAACATTTGTGCATGATTCGAGTTCCCAACTGTTGAAGAATTCTTATTTGTGGCTTGAAGGGTACACCAGAGAGCTTTTCATGTCAACGTAATGGCCCATCCGTCCGGAAACGTGACGCTGCGATTGACGACACCATTAAGGGAGAGAAGAGTGTCTTTTATTAGCAGGATTGATTCTGAGCAGGGAAATGTCAAACGTCAGCGGCTGGGCAAATGTGCGTTGGAAGGGCGTCAATAATTTGACACGATAGCTCTCCGTCAAAGAGGAAAAGGGCTTCGGAAATCAATGGAAACGATTATCCATATGCATTTCCGTAAATGGCGCGGTCAGCCGCTCAGATAAAGAATGGAGAGAGGAAGCGAGAAAGGGAAAGGATTTTTATAAAAAGAAGATAATGTATTGAAAAAATATTTAAAAAAATTAATGCGTGTATTTTTGTTCCCGTGATAATGAAACGTTTTGCACTTACTGAAGATAATAGTTTTCAGGAAAAGTTATTTCTCTATCTGAATTTTTCTTAATGAATCTGTAAGGATATTTCATTTCATAGATATGTACTCAGTATTTGGAAAATATTTATTTTTAAGAATTAAAAACATATCGCAAAATGATAGTAATTGAATTTGAGATCAAGTAAAATTTGTGTTTTGTTTGCTATTATTATTTGATTCATTTTGTTTTAAAAATATGTATCTCTTCCCTTTTGAAGAAGCATCAAAGTATATGGTACATGAGAGTAAAATTGTATGTTAGAAAAATATATGTCACGGTATAACGTGAAAAATTAAATGTGTAGCACACCATCTTCAGTTCGAAATGAAAATTTATGTTTAACACAAAAATTTTAATTAAATTTGTAATATTTCATTACTTGATTAAAAAAAATCTCATTAAGAAATAAAAACTGAAATTACTAATTTACAGAAGCATAAATATAGGTACATCAAAAAGAAACAATGTTCTTTTTCTGTTCCTTTGATGGCGTGCATGCGGTGAAAAATATGTTAATTACTTAATTATAATTAATATTAAAATTGCTGTTATATTCTTAACTCTTGTAGGAAGCATGAGTAATTGCCCAGGTATTCCGAATAATGTGATTTGTTCTTTGATATTGAAAACTATTAACTTATTTTTCCATCATATGTATGATAAATAAACCCCAATTCATACTCCACATTGTAAGGTTCTTGAATGCATGTAAGAACTACTTTACGCATTTTACCTTAGATACCTTGTAACGTGGACAATAAAATTCAATTGTAGGAAGAAAATTGTACAATTTTTTGATGGTAGTAATTTATTTAATAATCTGTCGAAAACATTATTGTATGTTTCGATATCAAAAGGTAATTAGAATTAAATTTTGTGGAGGATGCTATCGTATGTTTTTAATTTTTACACAAATCCTTACCCCTTTATAATTTTGCCTCATATTGTTCTTTTAATTACATAGCTTTTACATTTACTTAATATACTTGCAATTTTGAACTCTTCAGTTCAATCATGTAAAACATAATTATTCAGACACTTACGTTAATCGTGCAATAAGGAAAAGAGAAATCCTTTTTGCATCTTATTACTCCTTTTAAACTGGATATCTAAAATTATTTTAATGCTTTTTCTCATTAATCCTTTTTATTATCGCTACTTGCTATAATTACGAGTAAAGCTTAATCATTTTTATTTTGAAAATTTAAATACATTTTATTTCATATTCTTTTAGTATAATGAATATGTGTTGGTTCTAATGCTTGCCATTTTAAATGAGATAATTTTGTCTTACTAACCTTTTCATAAAAAATTCTCTACATTTTGTTATGTAACAGTAACAACAACTTCAACGGGGAAACCAGAATAATTTCATGGATACAAAGCTTTCAATTTTCCTCATACATCATTTAAAATACGCTTTTGACACAATTCATTGAACGAAATCAGGTTTTCAATCGGCTCATCTATCACTGTTAAAGATTTATTGTTGTTGAGTGGCATGACCAACGCCACGGAATTCATTAAACAAATTTTATCAATTCTAAATGTCAAGTTTAATACATTAATCCCAGTCAGACAATAAAGTGCACATATACTAACAGTTATTTAAGATTAAATTTTATTATAATTTCATCCACTGTATTTCCTATCTCTTTTTATGAATATTAATAATAGCTATTAACTAATAATAGAATTAACTTCTCAATAGAAATAATCTTTTTACATTTGAGACAAATACAAGTTTCAGTAGTATATATTAATAGTTATATATAGTTTAAATAAATAGATGATTTTAAAAGTGGAATATTACCGTTATTTTATTTAGTAGAAGAATTTTGTTTTCAGTTATCCTGACAAGTTTTGGTGGAATTCGCACTATGGTCCCTAACTTGCTTCTAGATAGTAAAGTAGCTAGTATATTGTTCCCCATGATGCAACATCGGATTTTTAATAATAAGTTCAGTGTCATTTGTTTAGATTTGCAACATTATTGAATCTGATCGTATATAAAGTATTTTTTCTCCTTTATGAGAGCGAACTCGGAAAGTGTGCAAATAAATAATGACAAAACTTCCTATATTAAAACGCTGAAATTCCAGGACAGCATTTCACGACCAAAGAAACACCCATGCTTTTAATATCGCGCTTTGTTTTTAAGGTAAAATATTCCTGGAGCTCGAAAACAAGCTCGTAGGCAATTTCAGTAGCAGTTAAATTTAACTTGGTTATTGCGATACCCCTGCCGAATGACTGCCGCTTTCAATGAGGTGGATGAGTGGATCGAGGGAGGGAGAGAATTAGGGAGTGAGTGGGGAAGGGAGCGAGTAAGGGAGATTCCTTTTCGGAGAAGGATTCTCCCCTGGCACGTTCAACGCCTCTTAGGACCCATATCTAACTCTCTCGAACGTATTATTCGAACTTACCAGCGCATAAGCACTTACATTTCTGCTGTGCTAAGTATCAACATTGCCGCCTCGGGCAAACCCCGGAAAGAGTAGATATGAAGAAAAGATGTATGATTAATTTGAGAATCTACCTATTAGTTATTACATACTTTTAGTGATGCCTAATATATTAATCCAAATATTTTATTTTATAATCAAGATAATTATTAACGTTCCATTAAAGTGGAAATAAAAATAATATACTTTTGGTATTTAAACGAACTAATATAAAAATTATTCTGCTCACATTCGTGAAACCATACGTCTACAAAGTTGCATTGTGTTAAAATAAATGAAAGAAGAATTCACAAAGTATGTGCAGCTCTCAAGGAATTATATTGTTAATTCTAGGTATTTAAAAGCAAATTTCCATGATTGAATCTGAAAGATTTCACTACAAACACACAGTGTAGTATTAATTTGTATATCAACTTACCCAGTCCTTTTATCTTTTGAACTTATTTAACGTAATAATGTCATTGCAATGGATTTAACATGACTAGGAAATCAGTAATAATAATAATAATAATAATAATAATAATAATAATTAATAATAATAATAATAAATAATAATAATAATAACCTTATTTATAAAAAGTGTTTGCCTATCACATTAAGAGTATACTTCATTAGTTTTGATGAACTTGGCGAATTTGAAACTTTCACAGTTTTGAAGTAAGACCCACTGTGGAATGGACTATAACTCACATAACATTCAATGCACCCTTGAAATTCTCGTCGCTCACCACCTCGTCAGGCAGACCTACATGCTCTGAAGTGACTGTAGGAGTCGCATTCCATCGTATACGGCTCATACTCATGCTTTGCGGTCGCAACTCAAGTTTCGAATGCTTGAGCTCGCTCTACTTAGAAGACTTGTAGTTTTGACCCTGAAACCTCACCATTGACGTATATTCTTCTCCAATTACCGTTTGGAAATACTACCTCAGTTCACCATTTTCATGCAGGGAATAAACTTCTCTCTATGAATTTTTGTATTACTCTGCATATCGCCTCATATAGAAATATGTACATGAAAGGATTAATGTTTGTTTAGATCTCAACAAATCAATACATTTTGAACAGTTGATATGGATAAAGTTTGATTTATAATTTTGAAAAATATTTTGATAAGAAAAAAGGAACAGGCAAGTCTACTAGTGAAGGCTAGGAATAATATTATGAATATTCCGTGAATATTTATAAATAATTACCAATCATATGAGTAATAAAGTAGACACTTAACCCATATCACTGCAAGGTACCAACGGGAAGACATTGACGAACGTTATGTCAATCTTCAATAATCCGTGTTCTATCCATATTTGAATAAATTTTTATGAGTTTCTCTATATAGCGTAAATGCGTCTAAATCATATCCTATTTTACTCTAAATTATTAATATTATTGTATTGAAACTTGAGTCAACCTCTTGGACCTGTGGACAACTATTGTGATCGCAGCTTCAGTATGGCCATTTGAAGAGATGCGAATTAATTTTGTTTAAAATCATTGGAATAATTCAACTTTGACTTTTTATGAAATTATTACATAATAACGAATTAATTTTAACTTATTAAAAAATTGTTCTTTGTGTTGTGTAACCAACTGTGAATGGTGCTGTCTCTGAAATGAGCATGCAAACTCTTAGTGAAACTCAAAAAAGATGTTTGTATTAAAATGTTTAAAATGAACATTAATCAAATTCGACAATCAAATAAGATGATAATTAACCACATGAAATTCCCCCCAACATCGATGTGTCTTCATGTGTTCTTTGTCCGCTAACATAAATCGTCTTCTGTAGTTCAGTTTTGTGACCGAGCTTGAAGAGTCATTTCACGTTGTGTAAACAATGCTCACAGCTCGTTTCCAACTTATTTGAATCCAAACCTCTGTGTTCTCCCTTTCTGTTACATGCATCGTGTTTCAGTGGTGCAAAGGTTGTTGTGACGAACCATCGCGCGTGAAAACCGACGACGTCAAATTGCGTGGCCGGCGGTCGTCCTGTATTTACGAGGGATCATTAATGAGTGAAACGCCCACCAGGGGATGTGGACGCGCGTTTATTTTGCACCACAGTAGGACTGTAATGCTATGCTTTAGAAAAAGATGGGCATGGAAGGTATACTAGATATTGATCTGGTAGCGCTCCTGACAAGGACACTTATCCCAAATCTGAATGGTGTGAGTTTATATTACTCCAGAAGGCGTGAACTTTCATCCTTTTATTTTTCTACCTATTACTTTACCATACATCACCATGTTTGAGACAATACGATAAGTGTCATCTAGGGCATTGTTCAACCAAATACCCTTCATACAGTCTACCATTAAGCAGCTTATAACTTGGAGTAATGTAAAAAGTCCAGAGAATATAGTTTTTTATTTATAAGTTGGAAAGGAAAAGACATCGATGTAAATAGTAATCAACTTCAAATTCTTCTTTAGATAGGAAGTCCTCTTTTGAAGAGTAAATTATCGTAGATAATGTAAAGTAGTATTAAACAAGGAAAATATATGCAACCCGCACATCGACTGTGTGTGGCGGTGTGGAGCAAACTGAGAGGATCTACAAGCAGAAAGAGGAACATTCTGAAAAACAAGTCAACGAAGGATTGATGCCATTCATACTCACCGGGTCCCTATTAAAAGAAATACAACACTAT
Organism: Laupala kohalensis; assembly: GCA_002313205.1. NCBI lineage: Eukaryota > Metazoa > Arthropoda > Insecta > Orthoptera > Trigonidiidae > Laupala > Laupala kohalensis. The sequence goes on along the minus strand of NNCF01126653.1, from coordinate 341,106 downwards.
TTGCGCATTCGCCTCACTAAACTCCTTACACATAAAATTTACGTCTTCTATGCCACCATCATTAGTTCTCAGTCTCTGAAAATAAGGTTTCAAGTGTTTTGCAATGGTATTAATGAAAAGGCAACACTGGTAATCAGTTATCATGAATTGTAAATATCAAGTTGAAGGTGAAAAATTAATTTATTTGGGAAGAACGTAGGCCGTATAAAAAGTCTAATAATGTATATACATTAAAATCTCATGATCAACTAATTATAATTTTCATGTATTTTATACTGGATTGGGAGGAAATTAAACATATGGTATAAAAAGTCAGTCAAGTGAAATAATATTTATTCTCTTATTTAATATGTACTACGATCATTTCACGAAGAAGTGTTGATCATTATGCTCATAATCATATTTCACTTCAGTGTCTTGTTTCTCTCAGGAATAATTATACTTAGTAAAATAAGCGATTAAATGTTACATGACAGTAAATTACGAAGCTTAAATATGATCCTGCGTTTCTCTCCCTAAATAAAATCAGCTTGTGCTGTGTCATTGGGAGGAGTATCGTTTTATACACAACGGAAACCGACGAGTGGGATTAGAAATCTGATCTAGCGTAAATGATGGTGAATTGCATCCACAAACATTCCAAACAGCAGATCGAGACAACAAACATCCTCCAGAACAATAAAGATGGCAAGGTTAGGACAAACTCCGCACTTTGATGGAAGCAAGTGTTGATTTACGAGCACGTAATGATCAATTAGCTCTCAGCGACCTCTCGGACACGCGCGGATGACGGCGACGACGCGGTGTCTGGGAGGCCACCTGGGCGGATATAGGAAGCCGTAGCCAAGTCGCGGTGTGGGGAGAATTAAGTACTCGGTATTTTACAGTTATAAAATGATCATATCAAGAATTTATGATTAGTTCTTATACTTTAGTGTTTTATGAAGCTATTTCATATTGTCGTAATCTCATACCATATACGGTAGATATGTATCATCTAAAAAGAAATATGGGAACACCAAAATTATGTGTGTTTGGAATAACAAAGAAAGTGGTATGGTAGTCATGGTGTGGTAAATAATTATCAATATATTGGCCATAATCCATTTACTTTATGATTTAAAGACGTACGTCAGATAGTTATAAATAGTCATATTCTCTGAGGTATTGTTTTCAATTTGACAAAATCATTGCTAATGTAATTTATGGACTTTAGGTTATTTTTTAAATAATAATGGTATTCAACCCTTCAGTTGAAATAATAAGAAAATATCAGCAAGAACAATAGTTTTAATAAATTTTTTAATTCTTAGGAGATGTCAAAAAATGACATTGAAGTGACAATAAGGTTTGCGAGTTTGAAGAGATGTGAATGGCAAAACCTAAGGAAGAACAGAAAATGTACGTCAAAGTACATATTTCATATTCATAAGCTGATACGTCCAGCACTGTAAGAATGGAATGGTCCATTAAATCTGTGGAGCACAAACACCATATATCATAACGCATTTATGACACCCATTGTTTTAGACTTAAAAAAACTTTCTTTCTCCAATATCCTTCTTCATTTTACTCTCTGCATAAAAGACTTGGACATTCCGGTTGATCCATAACTCATGATAAACCCAAGCGTAAAAATACAACCTCTGTTTGGAGCTTCACCGTAAAGAAACGCGGAGTCTCTGCTTTCACACCTCGACGAACTTCGATGTTGAGCGCTTTCTATTTTTCACTGCTCGTCTGGCGGAAAGTACTCGGTCTGACGTCACATTCGTCTCTTTTTTTCCGTCCATGAAATATGTTGAGCTCCTGTTCTGAACAATGTTGCCAATACGTGACCACTTGAATTCTTGAGAGAGGTATCCTTTTTTTCTCTTCCGACTGAAAATGGGGCCTCTTCTCTACGTATTTTCCTTCGGAGCGCTTTTTCATGTTTGCGATGTTATATATTATTAACAGTGCAAAAGTGGTTTGTATGAGGTTCTGCTCTCGGTGTTTTACCACAAATGTTTTAAACCTTCTTTACTCCTTTATTGGCGGAGCATTATTTACTATGCTATCTCAGTTGAAGGAAAGTTTCATATTTACAAACTGGCATTTGTTAACAAATGTTTGTTTTAATTCCTTGGAGTACTCTTTAGAAACGTTACAAATATCTGAAAAAAACTTCTTTCACAAAAAAGAAAAATGCACATTCAGATTTGCGAATCGAAGAAGAATTTTGTGCTGTCTTTTGTTATAATTGTATACTATTGCTTTCACAGAAATTGAAATTAATTATTTTAACTTGAAACAAATTTTTGCTAAAAATTATCAAAATTTGTGAGGTTAAAATGAAGTCAAGAAAGAAAAACCAAAAAATATCCTACCGTGGGTCCAACTTCACTCGAACAATTCATCCTTAAGATTGGGAATTGTAGATTCTGCATCGGCAACGGTGGTGGTTGTTTTTCGTGACGAAGGGATGATGCTACTGCAGATGTAGAGGTTGTGGAGGTCGCACTGTTTCTTTGTTAAAAGCAAATTCAATGAAAGGGATAGGAATCACCCTTAGTTATGTCTGTATTCCCACTGGTAACAGCGTGTGTGTCTGTACTCGAGACGGTGCTGAGCAGGGTGACATCTTAACTCGCAGCACACCAATGGTATCTGATTTACCATGAAATTATTGTTCAGAAAATTTTTAATACCAGGTCCCAGAATATTGGGAGAAGCATCGCTACGTTGGAGGATTACGGTGAAAATACGTAAACAGAAGCTGCAGTGGTATTATGCAGATGGAAATTAAAATTTCAGTATCCAACGAGAAAGCATTGGTGGTTACTACAATGTTGGGGGCGGACTATAGTTATAATGGAAGCAATGGAGGAGGAGGGTCTGATGGTAACAGCAGAACAACTGTGGCTTTGGCTGTACAAGTTACATGAGAATAGATGACAGCTACAATGGTTTCAGTATAGCAACAACTGGTTTCGGTGGTGGCAGCGGGAGTTGTCGGAGGTGGAAGGACGACCAGCAACGTCAGAACAGGGTCGCTCCCGGAGCGAATGAGGACGCGCGCTATTTGACAAATGGCAGCCGCCTTCCGGCGAGCCGCGACTCGGGAAGTGGAGGAGAAAGGAGCCTGGGAAGTTCCTTCGAGTCTTGAGAGTGCACACTCTCCTCGCGTCGAACACTAGCTTCTAGCTTTCGAAGGACAGTCTGCGCAGATTCACTCCTGTTTGTAATATTTCAACTTATTTTGTTCGAAGCACATGAATGTAATCCTAAAAAAATATCTACCTTAATATTAGATAAAATTTGAAATTATTCACATGAACTATAAATATTTGAGCATTCTCCAGACACATACATATTAAATACCTTCTTCGTTTCCTAGATTTATGAGTTAGAACTTTGTTATCAACTCTTTTGCGACTGGAACCGGACACTAAACGATTATAAAAATGTATATCGTTATTGTAATTTTATTGATTTTGTTTTATTAACTTTTCTCTCCAACTAAATTAGTATTAGAACAAAATATTCAGAATAATGTGGTTTGTATTGTATACTTTTAAAGAAAGCAGAGCATTACGAAACTGTTATTAAAATAATCAGTATCTTGAAATTACCCTATACATGAACCACGGAGTATGTGATCTTATGTTAGAGGTTTCTCCTCAATTGCGACAGCAGTGACACCAAGGGTTGATACGAAGATTTTGTTACCAAGAGTGAAGATGCTGGTGGGCTTTGGGATGCTTATAGAGGAAGTATACTCGACGGTTTTAAGAGGAAGGGAGTTATCAAGTGTAGTATGAGACAAGTAGATAAGGTTCGATGGAATTTCTCTATCTTGAAACTAACATATCGTGAAAGGCGGCGACGAGAAAAACTCTCTTCTTCGAAATTCACCAAATGCGTCTTATGCGTGGTTCCCACCGTCTTCCGACTCCCGCATCGCCAACCTTATACGTGCGTGCCTCAACAGTCAGAGAGAGTATCACGCCCAAAATACGAGAGAAAAATTCGTTCCTTGGTAAGGATTACTCCTCCCCAGACTTAAGTCTCCAGCTTCCTTTATCACAACTGACACCTCACGCGGGAAGCTGGCTCCTACTAGAGTTTCTTTTTTGTCTGTCAAAGACCAGCGCAGAACAAAGGAAAAGAAGGAAAAAACATGCCTTTGTACGATAATTCTTGGCGTATTTTTCTCAAAAATAATCATTGAAACTTTTACCGTTCTTAATTGAACAAAATCATGAATCGTAATGTATTTATGATTATTTTTAAATAATCATCACATATTGAAATATTTTGGGGTAAAGCAAGAGCTGTACGTTATCGTCAGTCTAATGTTCTCAACTGTCATTGTAAACACAAAAAGCAATTCATCCGTTCTTAGCAAACAAATTACTTGCTGATATTTCTACCACTTTCAACTTCAACACTGCAGACGTAAGGAATCTGCAAGTTAAATATGAGCGTGTATCTAAAGATAAAGCAGTTTACCCGACGACGGAGACAAAAAGCTTTCCATCTACAATGCAAACTCAACGGATTCGCCCTATTTCTTCTCTCTCCCTAACTCCACCCTAACAAGGATATTAGCTGAGACGTGGCATTTGTACATGTAGAGGAGACCCATTCTTCATTTACCCACCAACGGAATTAGTTTTACGAAACAAGCAAATTAGTAGAGACTGCGTTACTTAAATGCGCTGTTTTCCTTTGCAGAAATGGTCGCAAGAGGAGTTGTATGCCGAAACTTGGCGAGAGATGCAGCTCGAGCGCGTGTAAGAGGTAACGGAGCCTAAAATAGAAGTTCTACAAGCCACGTCACCTGCAGATGGCTCGCAACAGTTCCTCGGACGGAGGATACGAGGAAGTTTAAAACCGTTTTATGTTTTTCAACAGGGCAAGTATGAGAGGGAGAGGTACAGAGAGACGCTCGAAAACTGAGATGACTTGGAGCTTATACGCAAGAAAGAAGAAAATAAGTCAAATATCTTATAGAATGAAAATTTGAGAAGAGAAGAAATAGACTGGTAATATGTTGTTTGAGAAAGAGGAAACAAATATTTCTGAAACGAGAAAATGTCATATTTTAATTTGGATGATTCGGTAAATAGGTTTTAAAATTTCGTATTATGACAAAGTTACAACGTTATATACGTGTTATTCCATTTAGTGAATCCACCGTTCTGCAGAGTACATTATAGAATAAATTTTTCCATCGTCATCACTAATTCACTAATTCTTTTACAATAAAGCTATTTTAACTACTTTGGACATCCGTAAATCATTTATAACAGTTCGTTTAATCAGATATTTCCTATGAATCAAATTTATTTTGCACCAATAAAGATAGTATTGACATTTATGAGACACCAGTAAAACACCCTTATATCAACACGAAATTATTTTCTTCACTCTCTGAAATAAAGAGAATATTCATGTTTAATTTTATTGGTTAGATATGGTGTATCTAACAATATTTCAACTTAATGAGTCATATAGCAGGTAATGAAAAAAATGCAAATCGACTTGAAGAAATATTCTCGTAAAATGGCAATAGTGAAGTGGATATATCAAATGTATGCATTTTTAGCTCCAACAGTTTGACGTTTGCACACATTTCAAGTATTATATATTTCAGAGAAACAGGAAATATTCTTTGATTTATCAGTTTAGATGAATCAAAAAACTAGGACAATCGTTAACATCAAGTACTTGGCAATAATGTAATGTGTTCTTTCACCATTTCTCCTGAAGAACTTCTGAAATGGCAATGGTAGGTAAAGCGAGCTACAATTTAACGCATTAGCAGACCCAAGACAGAAACAAAAGGTTGAAAGAGAGATGGTGTAAATACGTCATGATGTTGGCACAGAATATGCATATACTAAGGCACAGTAATAATAGAACGAGAAATGCTAAGCAAAAAAAGAAGGAGAAGAATGATACGGGTGCGAAAGGCGAGCGTAGTGGGTGGAGGAAAAGTAGAATGAACGCCCAGGGATATATGACTCTTGAGCGACACTGTTAACGCCTTTTTGAAACATGAAAACGTTCATAGTTTCTCCTTTACAGCCCTGCGACACTCCCTCACTCTCTCTATACACACACATCTTACATGTATTTATATTTCTCACTCTTTACATACCTTAGAAATTCTCTCTCGGTTATTGTACCTCAAACATCTTCTTTCCTTCAAATACACTCTGCTTTCTCTTCTCCCATTATTTTTTTCTTTTACAATATTATCAGGCTTCCGTCTATTACTCTCACTAGTTTTCTTATTCATTACGTATATTAACTCATTAACCTTAATTTGAATATTAAAAATACTCTTTAGTTAAATCATAGGTAATAAAAATTTGTCAATTCTTTGATGTCATATTTTTTTACAGTTAGAGCAGTTTACATTTGAAGAGAAACATTTTACGAGTTTTTCTCGCTCTGATGATTTAAAATACAATGTATTGAACAAGAACATTGGTCTATATTAACTTCAATGTCCATGCATTGTCTGTACAATTACTCTTGAGAAATATAATAATTTGTCATAGTGTTAATTGAAAAAAAATGGCAAAGGTGGAAATTATTTTATATTTATGAACCCTGAGTGGATAATTTTTCTCGTTTTCACCGTATATCGGTGAAATAATTTCTATGGTAATTTGAATGTATCCAATATTGTTATTTTAATAAATGTTCTCTTACAGAAAGTTTTAGTTTTATTTATCTCACGAGAGACAAAATACACTGGTGTTTTCAATACTAAAATGAAAATGATATATAAACAAGATATTGGATAGAATGATGGGAAGTGAATTGAATTAGACATCGAACAAAATCTTCATATATATAAAAGTATAAAACATATTTATTTAGGAAAATATGGTTTTACTTCCATAATGGTTGTCAACTAATTGATTTATGTAAACAAGATAATTGTATATAATAAGTCCATGAATTGCGCCATGATAACGTTATGGAATTCCAAGAATATAAATGAAAAAATAAAAAGGAATATATTCTGTCTTTGCGTTGAAGAATCTGATGATTCTACTGGATCGTGCGTACTGTTTGAGAGAACAGCCGATGCTGCAAGAGCACTTCGCCCGATGCATGATTGATAGCGCGTAGTGGGTCCCCATTGTGTGAGCACGAGCAGACACGGATCTGGTTTCACAGCATTCCCGTCCACTGCCACCTTTCCTAGCTTGCTTTTCTCATTCTACTTCCGCGCATTACTCCCCTACTATACTACTATAATCCCACAAACCCTGAGGCGAGGAATCTGTATCCTCACAGAGAGTAGCATACACGTTTCCAAACTCAGGGTGGCAGAAATCCATCTCACGTTACGGTTTGTTACAGTTAGTGGTTAAATTACAAGTTTAGAAACAAGATAGATTGTATGCAGTAGAAAAGGAAGAGTTTAAAGTACAATAGAGGGTAAAGCATATTCATATAATGCACATATTAACGTCACATAGAAATTTCAATGTTTATCTAAACAAGAAAAAAAGGAATGGATTTTACATATTCTTGTTGCCACGGAGATTTTAATGCTTATCAGAAGAAAAAAAAGTTTTATTTATGTAGGGAGAAGACGCAGAGCACATTTTGTAGGATTACTATTTAGTTGATGAGAGAAAAAATTGGAAGAATATATGAAGAATTAAATGATTGACACAAGGTATTTGAATAAATTGATGGACGCAAACAAAATGCGTTTAAACAATTGCTAGTATTATATAAAAATTATGTTTATAATAGGAGTAATTCGACAAGATTAGAGTGACACGCAACTTCCCCAAAGTGGGGAATGAAGCTATTTACTTTTTACGGACATTCATGAATCAGAGAAATAAATTAGTAAAACAATGGAGTAAAACCCCCTGAAAAGTCTATATTTGATGTTGGGGAAGAAAGGAAAAAAAGGGAAAAGATGGTAAATAATTAGATTTTAAAATTACTTATGACCACGGGCTGAACATAACTTCAGGGAAACATGTAAGAGACATCTTTTTATTCGAACCAATCACATGATGAAAGGTAAGAAATAACTCAGTGACGATGCGGCTACAGAGATGATGAATGCCACCATGCCGAGATTGAATACAGATAGGAAATTTGAGCTATAATAAATAATGACAAAATATACAACTAGTAACGTCCATTATATAATCAAAATAACTAAATAATTTAAGACTTAAAACCTTTTAATGGACGAATACAATACATTGTATGCTATTAAGCAGATAAAGTTATGATTTTGGTTTAATTTGTTACACCTGGCGACGACTCAAACCGAAAGACGATACCTTACGTACTTAATAACACAAAATATATGGTATTCGTTCATAATAAGGTCTTAATTATATGAAAAATTATTGCTATTGTAAAATTTTGTTATCTCAAACAATAATTATAAATAATAACTAATATCTGTGTGTTTGGAAATTAACATCAAGCAACATATACTTTTTCAGAATAATTGGTATTTGGATTCTAGAAACTGATGTTAATGCTATGTACATGTATTCGAGGATATGAGGTTAACACTAGTTCGTAATATTTTGCAGATGTATATAGCTACAACCTAGAAGTCAAATAGAAAAAAAATGGGAAAAACTGAAATTTTATCATTTTCCAATCATTTCAAAGGTATACCTACATTTCTACATGAATTGTGAATTAATTTTTCATGAATTGTGGTAAAGGTGAAGGAATTGATTCTGTGATCCATATCCTATTTCTCTACAATTCTACATTTACTCAGATTCTGGAGGAATATTGTAAGGGACATGTTCTTTGGGGAATGGATCTCAAAATCGATACAATGGGAATTTAATTTTGTTGCATCGGTACTTTCTCTTCGTTGTCTCTGCTTTTCTTAAAAAAAAACGGCGTGACATCATTACTATTTCATCATTATTTAAATTGTATCGTGGATGCGAATGAGGTTTTGTATATCCTAAAGCAAACAAACTATATAAAGGGGACATATGCATTGCGCGTATACCATTTGACGAAGGGATCCAGTAAAACCAAGCCCCTTTGCGTATGTTCAAACAAGTTAAGAGGCAGCAGAGACAAGAAACTCGTGGAAAAAAGCATCGATTTCAAAATTCCTCTTAGTATTTCTGGATTTACACAAAGTGCTAAAAACAGCTCCTGTACACGTGCCACGAATATGCAAATGGATACATTATTTCTGTATTCTCTTAGAATGTTTTCGTTACTATAAAACTTACGTATTATGTTTCTATAAATATTGAAATTTAAGGTGGAAATATAAATTTACAGAGCAAGAAGTAATACCAACATATAAAACTAAAAATTTCATTCAAATTTGTTTTTGAGAGTATTATTAATTTTTGAGGAGACGTATTTCGGAAAGGTTTAACAACTTACTATGTACTGATATTTTTACTTGCTTCAAAGAAAATTTTATTTTTTAAATAATTTTCTGGACTATCTTCCGATTTTGTGAAGATGGAAAGTGAAACGCACCAAATGATTTATGTATTTTTTAAATATTAAATAATATGTATTTAGTAGTATACTATTGTCAGCATCAGTGACACCTCAAACGAATCTTCTTTAATTTTTACGTTTCAGTTTCTTATCATCAGAAACAATAATGCAAATTTTTACCATATACTCATAAAAAATATTAATTTGAATGATGGGTTGTTCAACTTTTATTGTATATTTATCTACTTGATATTTACTGCTTTCAAATTGAATTTTTGAGTAACATTTCACTTAGTAAATGATATCTGAGAGATCACTATGTTATGTTTAGCTACTAGTTCATTTTAAAGTAAGACAAACTTTTTCATCTTAAACAAATAAAAAATGGGCTTATCTCAAAGTATTTTCTCCACTGAGTATCATTTAAACCGAATGACACAATAACTGCACTTTGTATGAGATATATGTCACAAACAATTTAAAACAAAAAAGATACGAATTTCCACTTGACAAGAAAAAGTCATCCTCTAAGGATTTAATCTCACATTGCATCAAAATCTCTCATTTCACAGCAGAGCGTTCCCAGATTTTCCCCATGTCTCCTACCTTCGCGTTCGTTTTCCCAGACGCTTTAGTCTAATCCCTCTTCCATCAGGGAAAGCTGACTCTCACCTCGGTTTCTCGTTCCAAAAACAGAGAGAGAGAGAGAGAGAGAGAGAGAAACGAATACATTTTAGAAGATAATCTGTCTCTCTTATCCAAACGTGTCATTATGTTGTTCTTCTTCCTCACAAACGAAAATTTTAGATCGCGAGATTCTGACGTTGTGTTTTGGCGTTCCCTAATGAAAAAAATGGATTCAGAATTCCAAGTGTCTCAGTGAAGAAATATTGTGAAATTTCATCAATGCTCCATATTTAGATAGTATTGTTACTTAAAATGAAGATCAATGTAAGCTTTTAAAATTTCTCATAATTCATTCTAATTCTTAAAATAATATTTAGTTTGTGAAGTGCAATTAGTGTATTTTACTTCCGCGTAAGTGGTATTTCACTTGAAAGATTGGAATAATTTCTATCTACTGAACATTCGCATCAGGTTATTTTTTCATGAGCTTTTATAGGGATGTGTCTTTTATCTATGCAAATGCTGTAAGCACAGAGATAATGCAGTGTTTGCGTATTGAATTTATATGTATAAAAACTGTAAATTAGTGAGAAAAATACAAAACCACCTACCACGAAATTGCTTTCTTTTAGTTCATGGATTTCGATGAAAATTTAATGATGTATTTTATGTTGTCGGTATGTATTGTAGGAAATGATTTTCAAAGATGTGATGTTAATATTCTTTATTACTTGAATTAGTAAAAATATGGAGTTTACCAGAATGAATGTTGAACAATACAACTATAAAAAAAATTAAAATAAATGTACTGCAAATTCTGTTTTTGGTGGCAATGAAGACAAGACCGTTTAAAACAATGTGAGGGAATTTCAAAAGAATTAAGCACACTTAGTTATTAAAATACCATGAATACCCTCAAATATCTTAAAATTGTTTTAAAGTTTAAATTATTTATTTTAAACTATTAATACTCTGACTGTATTAATATATGTACCTCTTTGACTGTAGCCTCGTTTATAATCGAAACGTTGTTAACATTTTAATAACTTCGTCTATTCTTGACGAGTGTAAAATATGATAAATTGAAAGACGTTTCTATGTTGCTCATTGTTTTATTGGTATAAAGCTTTTTCGGCTGCATAGCAGCCATCGTCAGTAACATACACTGAAAAATATAAATGTACATAAAATGACAATAATAAAAAATAACAATAATAAAAATAAAAATAGAAACATAATATGAAAATATACAATAAGTGGGTGAAACAGTATCGATNATCGAAAGAAGTGTATTTTTGGTTGTTGTTGAAATAAAGAAAGGAAAGAACAATGAAAAATGAATAAAAGAAAACAAATACAGAGTGAGCAAACCGACAAAATTACGTACCTGAGTATTGAGGAATATTTTTGGCGAATGCGCAGATTACGCCGAACGGAGGTCATTATATGGAAAGTGAATTGGTGTTGCGGGGTGGGCGGGGGGAAAGGGTGGAGGGTGTCGGAGTTTTCTAGGAACTGGCTGCAGAAGACGGAAATAAATTCCGAGGGTTTTAACTGTTGGGAATGGGGTGCAGCGTCCTGGAGAGTTGAGGGTGAGAGGGAAGGAATTTGAAGGCTAGTTTCATGAGAGGGGAATGAAATTCAGGGATTTGTTCATTTAATAGGGAAATGTTGTTGTTT
>NNCF01126653.1:315623-329302 GCA_002313205.1 Laupala kohalensis | reverse complement strand
GGGCCAAAATCTATTTTCTACTTCTAAAATATAAAAATCCTTTTCAATGTTAAATGTGTGTGTGTTTTCTACTAGGTGGTTGGCGAAGTGTGAGACTGTTGTGTTATTTTTCCATGCATTTACGTGTTCCTGTATCCTTTGTTTGAAACCAATGAGCAACATAGAAACGCCTTTCAATTTATCATGCTTTGATAATGTTGCTAAAGCTACACAATTACCGAGTGTAAAATACTTAAGGGTACCTCCGACTAGTCGTAAATTGTCTTCTAATTGAAAAATACATTGTTTTTTCTCTGCAAAATAAATCACAAGTAAATTAAAATGTTCCCCAGAAAATTATAAAATAAGATGCATTGAAGTACAACACGAATTTGTGAAGGAAATATAAAAAAAACAATATTACTTCATTATAGTATAAATGTATTAAATATCTTCACAACTAATGCATCCTAAATATCTATTTATGATGAGAAATAAGGACATAAATTGCATTAATTAGACCATTCATGTGGTTCATAGAGAACACTCCTTTATCTGTCGTATCACCAACGGTAACTGAACTCCTTGGGGACCGTGTACAAATTTATTGCCGTATTCATAAGTGTGAGAGGTCCCACCTAAAATCTCTCTCTGGTTTCCCTTCACCATCGCGCACCTTCGACTTGCCTGCGCTCACCATAAGGTAATTAGCGTCACTCGATCAGCGCCCGCACTCTCGTGGCTTGGTCGTCTCCAGGGGCTGCTCACTGGGGGTGGAGTATATGGCAGGGAACTCGTGAGCATTGAAATAGAACACTTCTGTGCTACCCGAAGTAATGAGAAAATCATGCCCTGTAGTGTACTTGGAATCTCTCATTAACTACGAGTTAATTTACTACCAGTCAGTGTCTTCACAAATTTTACCATCAGAAATATGTTATATATTGTATTTTGAGTACCATTTTCATAAGTTTAAATCAATTTTTATATTCTTCTTATTGTGGTTGACAATCTCTTATTCTCTTTTGTGAGCATCATCATCATGTACACTAAATACGCAAGTGGTCCAGAAAATTCGCGTTCCTCTTTTGTGTTACCGGACGGATCAAATCTCATCTTACTTTAAGAATTGAAAGATATGTTGATTATTTCCTTTTGTTTCATCTTTCACCTTCTCTTTTGCGAGATAAAATAACTCACAAATTTCAACAAGAAAAGAGGCTACTTGCCTCAGTCATTTGAAAATGATATTACTTGGCTACTTTAGGTCTATCCAAGACGAAACTGACGAGTCTGACCGTGCGTGTAATGTACCTAGTTAGTGCAAAACAGTCTTGCCACTAGTGAGCAAAAATTGTCAGGTACAGAGACTTCCTTTTTATGTCAAAACATGAATATAAGAAGTAAGTAGACTATACAATAACTTGAGTACCCAAAAATGTAGGGTGTACGATGATATAAAATACATGGCACACCGACGACGTATTGCCAACGCTCTAGAATAAGCGGTCAGAAAGTGTGATTCTGAGATAATATTTTTGAGTTAAAACCCACATAAGAAATGGATGATTGTGTAAGTGATTTCATCCCTTTTCACATTTATTCATGAACATAAATGACATGTGAATGTGCTTTCAGAGTCAATATGTCATTTGTAACGTCACGAATGCCAATCTCAAATAAGAGGGAGTTATAGAACCAGGATTTGTAATAATAGCAAGTGGTGACATAAAATATTTACATCGGTACTGTTGTCAAGCACTGGTAAGTAAACATTTCGTTACTACCATCGGGGAATGAATTCATCCAAAATAATGTTGCAGTAGAGCCGTTGTCAGTAGGTAGTTTCGGGGAGTTATGGGAGAGCTCCAGTGGTTGTGACGTAAAGGGGAGTAGAGGCTACAGGACGTTACAGCGATGATGAGGTACCTCGTTGTGGCCGGCCAAACCACAGTCTCGCTCCCATGCAACGCCATGTGCTGTGGAGTCCTGGCCTGCGGTCATTTCAGTAATTCCACTGTGAAATGCATGGGTTTCGGTTTGTGGGCAGGTGGAGACACAGTTGCTCAAGGGTGATTGGAGCCTAGAACACTGGATGGTCGGTCATGTTTCTGGTAATGGATCGATTCAGCCTGTACCTTAAGTTACAAATAGGCGTTCTTTTTGATGGAGGGAGCATAATTTGATAATTACTTCTCTAACTTGACCCAACAAACAAAATTTGTACTACCTAGTCAAAGAAGGGAATGTTATATATGTTTCCTTAAATAAATAAAAATAGTGTATTTAAATATGATTGATTTAATTATAGAGATAGTAATTAAAAATGGTATTCAATGAGGTAAATGAAGATGATTGAATAAAACCGTACCTGAAGCGTTGGTAGAAATTTTCACCGATATTATGGTTTCTTATTTCAATCCCAACTGAAATATATATATAGATTTCTCCAGACGTATGTAGAATTTAGGAACGCAATACATTCTAACATTTGGTGGAAAATACGTTTTTTTAAGCCAAATGGATACAGACATATTCTATTTCATTCCAACCTGCCCCTAATGATGCATTCGTGTAGCAGTTTCCCTTTGTGGAAGCTTCCGTTGCGTTTGAAGTATACCTCTTTCCGAGTCGGCCGCACGCCTGTCATCCGACTCCACACGACGTGAACCAACGCAATGTGAGGTAAACTAGTCCTTTGTGTTGCATAGTTGTGACCGCTAATGGGAGATGTCGGTACCTTTTATTACTTCTTTTGTAAAAACTCACATACAGTGAACGAATGATTCGCGTTACTTTTTGATAGTCCAACAATTACAAAATTAAATTTTAATGTTTATTTATAGAGATCCCTGAAGTTTATTGTGAAAAAAATTACAAAACTAAAAATAAATTGTCAACAAAAAACATGAGATTTTTCATAACAAAGTTACGAATTGATGCTGTTACAAATTCAAATTAAACCAAGTGAAGATTTGTGCTTCATTCAATGGAACAATTTTTCCTTTAACAGGTTTGTTTACAATGCAATGTAATTTAATGGATCATTAAATTCATAAAAAAGAGACGAGAAATATTTTTCATAAATATTTTCATCAAGTTTGACAGCCTCCTAGACGTTAATTTGGTATTACATTATACTGATTGAGATTTTAATAATACTCTATAATATTTATTTCCTCATGGAGGGTTTGTTGTCCTTAAGCACTCACTGAAATTTTCATTTTGAGTTTATTATTCACGAGTTATGAGACTTGAGATTTATTTATGTTATAATTATTAAAGCTTTAAAGTATAGTAAAATGAGTACCCTTTGGTACAAGTCTTTCCAGGTTATGGAGTGCACATATGAACACGAGTTGCTAAAGATAACATTATTAGGATTATCAAACATTAACGCTGCAATACCAATTCTGTCAAGAATCGAAAGAATCGGCATTATTATCAGAATGGTGGATGGTATTTGTGATCTAGATCAGTTAACATTACCTTCGTTGCTGCAACAATTGTAATTTCATACAGTCGTCTGTATTGTCGTAACTGATTGAGTCATTTTTCCTCTAGAAACAAAACGAGAGAAAAAAAGATGTGTTCGGAATTTGGAAGGAAACGAGGTAGGATGATTGGGAATACTTGCAGGGAATAAGTGATTGGAATTATACGATGACTGCACTCAGCAAAGGACTTTTACGTCACGTAGCTTTCACTAACTAATGAAAGAAGTGGCACGATGACAAATACAGATCAAAGTGATTCGTCACTTCGATACGAATGTTACGACATTTGAAAACGAAGACAAAAATAGTTCTCTGCTACCTATCAGTTTTCACGAAAAAATGAACGCACATTAATTTTTCAATGGTGGCAATACTTGAATCTTGTAAATAAAACCCATCGTCTAGTCACAAAAAACACTCGAAAGGTTTTACTCCGACGTCAGTATTATCTGACAAAGATAATTGGTAAAATTTCATTCAGTAGTTAGTACTACTACCTCGACAAAATAATTCAGAACTTGGATAATCCAATCGAATTACCTATCACTTATCGAGTTAGAAACATCTACATTTCATTTCTGGTTTCTGAAATAGAAAGATGCTCGCGATGGGCAGCTTGACTCTGGTTCTGTTGTTTGATATTACTGATGCAGCGTCTGTTTTCATAACAGCATATGCTGCGCTCACGAAAAGCTGTCGCGTTGCGTTGAAATATATGCTCGTCGCGGTTTTAATATTTTACGGTCACCTCGCTGTAGCTGCATTTTCGTCCCTCGCTACTGTGAAGTAGGGGAGGAAAAAAAAGGGCGGAGGAAAAAGAAACGGAAATGAGAATGGAAAGAGGAAAGGTGAAATGGAGGAAGAAGAAATATAACACGTGAAGAAATATAAAAAAACAAAAACAAAAAAAACACACAACTAAAGACTGCAATAAAGACATTAACTCTGTCAATTGTGGTGAATAATGAGAGCTAAACGAACGCCAAAACCAAAATCTATCATCAACCAATTTTCATATTTATATGTTCGTTTACAAATTTAAAAAAATGTTACATACATTTTTAATCTACATAATTTTTTTTGATGTTTATTTTATAGAGTTTTTGCAATAACTACTTGGTTTCTTATACTGCCTGTATGACTTCGGTTTGATTAGTTACTGAGTGACGAAAAGTGAAGAAACATCCAGTGTCTAACCTCACGCAGCTGTGTAAAAGCGAAACACAAAAGAAATAGGGATGAGAAATTCTTAACCGACCACTTTGAAAAGAAGTGAAAGTTTCCACACGTTATCACGTTTACACCGTGTTGGTTGGTGCGTATGGAGACGGACGAACTCTAGTACGAGGGCGAGTCCTGGAGGTGGAGATGAAGAAGTGCTCAGTCACGGAGCTGCGAACAACTTGTTGAGATAGCGCGTTTTCGGTGCAGAGCAGCAATCCAACGCCGTCCCTTATGAGAACTCGGGTCCCTTGGCGTTCTTCTACGGAACAGCCCACCCAAGATAATAGCGTAATTAGCTAGCGGACACCGCTCGCCCGGGTTTGTTGGGTTAATTTTGGTTCTACCAGTGCTATGCTTTAGAGGAGCTTATTCTGTCAGCCGCTCACGTTTGGGATCAGTGAGATGAATGTTTTGCAGCTAGATTAGTGAAACTTAGTTAAACATAAATTAGGTGATAAAGACTTCAAGGACGTATACAACAATAAATATATTAAAGAAAAGTATTTTAGAATAGTTATACAATTCTTGACTACTTAACAATACAGGAATATTATCTTGATCACAAAGAGGTTTGTTTTTTTGTGATCTCAACCTAAGCTTCACGACAGTATTCCTATTTTAAATACCTTATTATTTTGTACTCATTTTAAAATCTAAATATTTATTCAGATTTATCAGTCATAATATTTGCACTTATATTAACGAAAAATAGGTTATGGGAAATACTCTTTAAATAAAAACTTTAGCTTCTTTTGCTTCACCAAACCGATATTTAAAGCATTATGACATTGTTTTCCAGCATGTTTTAAAACAGAATATCAACAGCCAAATAAAGCTTTGATGTTGCAGGTATGATCCAATTCTAAACTAAAAATGGGTGAATTAATTTTTCTCTCTTTTCAAACAATTTCAAATAAAAAGTTCTGTAAAAAAGCAATGCCTTAAAGATAAAATGTATGTAATTATTCATTATTTTCGAATGACGTACATAATATTATTAACGATGGAATATTTTGAAAAATATTTAGTTGGAATTCGGGAAATTATGATTTTTCAAATGAGACTAATATATACATTTTTTACATTCTCCTGTTTTACAAATCATTTGTACGCTACTTATTCGTAACTTTCCACACGAAAACAAACTTTGCATAATAATATCACGCTAATAACTCCTAACTGGTCGATAAATATCAGAAAACCCAACATTCTTAAAGAAAATCATTCAACTAATATTAATCTAAAAACGACAACTTTGTAAGTCTGTAACTTTGTAAGCTTTAAGTTACATCTCCTTCTAAACCATGCGTATGGTTTCAGCTGAACGTGGGAGAATTATTATATACTAAACGGGGAAAACTGCTGTGTTTCTTGGACCTCTCTACCCCAAGCATTGTAGTAGGGTGAGGGTAAAAACAGTAAAACGTAGTATAAGTTGCGTTATTTTTGGCAGTAATTTATACAAACACACCTGTAATAACACATAAAACATAACTGAATATTATTATGAATATACTGTGTATGTATGTTTTTATACAAAGACCTATAGACATCCCTATTGCTACTGGATAGTGCAACCTCAGAACATTGTAATAGGTCAACCATCATCAATTATGTCCACAAGCTAAGTAAAGGAAATTGTGAGAAAATTATCTGAGAATCAAGATGTTACCAAATTCATGAAGATACGTCATACATTTTTAGTGGAGAATAACCTGGGTGCATTAACTACACAGATATCCCAAACGCATATAAGCACTCACTACACCCACCACGTACGTACAAAACGTACCTGAATACCCGCAGATTTAGGTGCAACCATTTTGGAATTCTTGTTCAAAAAATCCACTATTTTCATCAAATTGGTAACATCAAATTGGCACTGCCAGTACCATCCATACCATTCATCAGTAATATTTTCGTTGCAGTTCTCTAATGTATAACTGAAAAAGTTTTCTTTCCATGCTCACATGACAAATAAGTGATATGACATTTTGAAATCGGCCCAATGAAAGCACTTCATACAGTTCTTGTTCATTCGGCTTATTCTCTTAGTTACTGACGTCTATATACTTGTTACCATAGAAGTCGGTTTACGAAACTAATGACTTTGAATAGTCAACAGTGTGTGGTAGAATTAATCATGATGGCGAGTTATATTCGTTCACCTCTACCTAAGGTTGCTGCAGTATTGCAGAATCCATACCTACTTACTCATACTAATATATAAATGCGTAACGCGATAGCGTGTCTTTCTGTTACTTGATCACGACTAAACCATTGAACCAATCGTGATTAAATTTGGCAAGGGGATAGCTTAGACGAACAGAATGAACAAAAGCTCGCTTTTATTTTCAAAATGTGTGATAAAAAATAGAAATGGTATTTGACAATAAATTTCGATAAAATCGAATAAAGAGAGTTATATTTGCTTACGCTGCCTAAATGGTTAGAGATAGTCGACAATAATGAATGACAATATTGTTTGTCTCAAAGAGTTCTACGAAACGTCGATGACAGCTCATGTCTATTTATAAAAAATAGAAATGTTAAAATACTTCGATTTAAGAGAGTAATTTAAGAAGAAAACAATCAGCTATTATCAAATTTAATGGATTATTTGTTTTGAACATTTAACAAAGATAAAAATCATTTTTAAATAGTAAAGTTTCAACGAATAGTTCAGATTTTGTAAGAATATTAATAAAATAGTGCAGCCGCGACACGCCTCAAAGCGAATATTCGACCGGCGCAGCTCTCGCGAGATGTTGTGTATAGAGTCAAGTTTTGTATTAAATTTGTATAATTATGAATTTGAAAAATTAGGATGATGTGCATATTTATAAAAACAAATGAGAAAAAGTATTTTGATCTTACAATATAGACAGATTTTACTTTTTCCTGAGTAAAAGGACATTAAAGTAAAAGAAAGATCCCAGACAACGCCGGGTCATCAGCTAGTCGATTATAAATTTATAACTATTCTCAAAGTGAAGCAATGTTAAGATAGAAAAGAAAATAACGAGCGTAAATTTTGCGTAACTAATTTGAGAGAAGCTTCAAAGGTGATACTATTATTTTAAATGGTGCAACGCGAACTGGTTTTCATATTTTACAAATAAAGTTATATTTTCTGATATCTTTTTTTTCTTGGGAATTTAGGGATAGTCAACATCAAGGTCATTAGAATCCTTTTCTGATATCAATGATACACAACAACACATACGAAACATACAAACAACACATACAAACAAAACATTACTTAGACATTCTCCAGTTACCAGCAAATAAAACAAAATATGTCTAGATTTGGAGAGAGATTTCTCCTAAAATGCCCATGTAACACTGAAATATTGTGGAGTAAAGTTCATTTATTGTTTGATAAAGAACTACTTCTCCTTTACAGAGTAGTTTATGTTTATGAACATATATTTTCATAGTTGATAAAAATACGAAGAAGACAAGGATAGTCTGAAATAGGTGTTTATTTTTATTATTTCACAAAAAAAATAATTGAACTAAAACGAAGCAGTGACACCTACAACGTTGTATATTTA
Source organism: Laupala kohalensis (assembly GCA_002313205.1). NCBI lineage: Eukaryota > Metazoa > Arthropoda > Insecta > Orthoptera > Trigonidiidae > Laupala > Laupala kohalensis. The sequence continues at coordinate 321,045 of NNCF01126653.1, read as the reverse complement.
AAATGGACAGAAATAAATATTGAAAAGTTATACGATCGTTTCAATATGTATAGGTTTCTGTAATCAGTCAAAGTGACTTCACCCACTTGACGCAGAAACATTATCGGTTCTCCAGCATTAGCAGCTCCATCTCGTTGAAAGGGAAATGAACAATCGGAGAGAACGCTTACTGCAATCAATATAGTATCGTCGGAATGTTACATGAATCATAGAGCAGAAAGGCGGACGCGTCTGTAGGAATGAGAGACATGGTTACAATTGAGAAGAGAGTATTGAGAATTGGCTGAATTCCAGGCATTCCATCATTCGCTTCTGCCTTTAAACAGAAGGGCGCTAATAGATAGCCTGATGGCATCTCCCTTTGTGTTAGAGCAACTATAGGCGTGTTAACCAGAGCATATCAAGTTGGAATGCAATAACGCGTTTAGCACAAAATAATTTGGAATAGTTTTAACGCTATAATGCTGTTTTTATCATCCTTAATGGTTACTACTAGGAAATTGTCATTATTTTCGAGGACGTGCACACACATATTTGTATGTTAAGAACATAAGTGAATTGTTAAAGTGTCGATGAAGAAGTCTGTATTGTTCATCGTGGTAGGGGTCCTAAACGTCCACTAGGAATAATTTCGCTTGGTGTAGGAGGAGAGATTCGGATTCATGAATGACACGAGGATTTTGGTGGGGCAGAGAATGTAGGTGAATATTGAGCCTCGAGGGGAGCAGAGCTTGTGAAGGCAACCCTGTGTCGTTCCATTTCATTAACCGCATGCGACGTGCGCAGAATGGAAAACGCGACCTGAAGGGATACAGGGAATCATGGACGTAGTGGTTAAAGGTCACAGGGACCACACAATACATAGCGAGGTGAATGCGGAAAGGTAATGAAAAGGAAAAAAGACACGGGATCTTTGTGGATTTCTTTCGATAAGGATGGAGAAATAATGCAGAAGGGAAAGTAAAGAAAGACCAGACACGAGGGTATAACAAGGCCGCACTAGAATAATTAATTGTCAAACTGTTCTGTTTGTCAATGAATATTCGGTATTTGAATATATTCGATATTCGTTCAGAGTTTACATTATTTGAAATATCGATATATCGATATTCACAGTTGCGAGGGTCATTTCACTCACTGAGTAATGACGTTGCACAGAGAAGTCTCATAGCGTTGTTCATATTGTGAGGACAAATCTTTGTGGAGGAACGTACAATTAGCAAAAAGCAATTTACACTGAAGTATAATATTATGTGTTAAGTTTGGAAAATGGTTTTTAATAGTATGCTTATTTCTAAACAATGATTCGTTTCCTAAAACGCTAGTTTATGTATTTAAATTATTTCTCTCGAATGTATGATTTTGCGTTTAATTAGTCCGGGTATGTTTAATATGAATTTTTATATATGTAAGAAATATCAGTGGGTGTTTTAACGTAAGAAGTTTTAAATAAGCCGTAATTTTCCCTTACAAGAAACAGCGTTTAGTTCAGGCTTTTTAAAAACTTAATTAGAATTTTTATCAGTCGTTTTACCATATTATCAATAAATTGTATATGAGCATTAAAATCACACTTTAACATTTATTCAAGAAATTATTTCATGTGTACTATGTATTTTCATGAGATATTAACATATATATTTTATGATATTCAATTATCAATTTTATTTTTACGAAAAAAGGATATTTTTAAACATAAAAGATATCATTCTGAACTTCTATTATTATCTATACCGATTTTATTTTCAACTCTTACACTTACCATTCGTTTCTTCATCAATCTCTCCGGATCCTTTCTTTGTCATTCTGAAATACTGCTTAGTAAAGAGTCTTACAATCTTTTAGAAGATTTATTATCATTATTATCATCATGCGGTCTTTGGAAAGAAAAAAACAAAACTGACAAACGAAATATTTGTTATTTGATTGAATTCACCGGAATGGATTACTTGTTCCAACAAGTTTACAAAGATATTGTGCTCTTTCAGTAAAAAGACGTAAAAACGTACCTCTGCTGTTATATGAAAAATTCTTAGAAGGAAGGATTCTTTCCGTCATGGTGTTTACCCGAAAGATAAAACAGTTTTCGCTACATCGTTACACGAATTCCTGTTTCCGTGAATTTCTTAAGGACAATTTTATTTGACATATCAAATCTTTTCAGAAACAATTTTGTATCTGCGCAAGATACAAACAGTTCTCACATTGTAAATATTTTATTTCTATTGTACTATGAAGTAAATGTGGCAGACATAAAAGCACGCAAAAAATATAGATCATATTTCTCACATAATTAGTATTATAAAACGGAAAACATAATGAAAAAGAAAGAAAAAGAATAAAGGAGTAATTAAATTCTATTTTTAGAATTCTTCATTTAGACACAAAGTTTAAATATTAACGTTCTAAAATATCTTATCTTTCTAAAGTTATGAGAAACCTGCAGCAGATGAAAATGGTGACGATCCGGGAATATAAACCTGTACCCCCTGCTATGATTACATGGATATAACTCTTATACCACACATTCATCTCACGTAAGTGTGCACCATTTTTAGTCAGTCCTGATGTAACCCATACAGGGAATAGCAACCCAAGTTGTTTCAGAACCAGTTTTACACGTATCTACGCGATATTGATGGTTGTGTCTTTATTTCTTCCGTGTACCTATATGCGTAGAAGATATGTGATAAATGAGGTATGATGAAAATACTGTCGTGTCGGGAATCGTATGAAAGAAGATAATCTGTTTTTGTATCTAAAAAATCTGATACCCAATATTAGTGTTCGTAGTTTAATTCTCAAATAATATTTTTGCTACGTTTCTGCTATTATAACGCATACGTAGTACAACATATATAATTACACTCATGAACTAAATTTCTCGAGAGTCAATAATTATTCTTAATTGTATTGTCCTCATTATCTTTTCAATAATGTAGTGGTTTAGCTCGTTATGCCACTGCCGACTAATTCAGGTGTCGATTTCCTTTCGCAGCGTTTAGCTGCGGTCAATGGTTTGTTTGCCGCTTTGCACAAGCTAAGTATTGACTTTGTCGCTGTCGACTTGGATAAAGCTACATGCTCTCCGGCAAACCATCACCCGGGCTTTGTGTCCTAGCTCTGGTGCGGTGATAGGGGTCCATTGTTTGCGAAGTATGATTTCATGCGCATACAAAACTTAACTACCTACCGTTGAGAATTTGGACAAAAGCTTCTTGAATTACAATAATAGAATGAGGATAAACCTTGGAAACGGATGTCTATGGGTGTATTAAAGTTAACTATTTTATGGTGAACAAAGAACATCTTGAAATATGAATAATGTTCATGATAGTTAGTGACGGGTTCATGTATACAAAACCGAAAAATTAGTCACTCAAATACGATTCCTCCTAAATGTTTTTGTGCTGTAGATAGCTGTAGATTGCTGAAGCTGAAGATAGATTTGAAATTATATGGAAGTAGCTTCGTAACTAACTCACTTTTATTGACATCAATATGTACTCATCAATTTACCCATTAATTATAACGTCAATAGTAAATTACTATGCAATCTTTATTGCATATTAAACAACTTTTCATCTTACAAATAAAATGAAGAAAGTCTTCGTCTAATTTGTTTTCAATTTTCCTAATTCCACACCCAAAGTCACTTTTTCATAATATTTCTCGAGAGCTACGAGGAAAGTTTAATAGAAAATGAAATATTCATTCAAAATGAATATTAATGAACACTCGACGAAAAAATACAAGAGTGAATTTAGGAAACACGAGAACCTTTTAGGAGTTTTCCATCACAATTTCTCATATAACATGACGGGGCTATATTACGCACCCAGTAGAGTAATATAGATATGCTTGTCAGTAATGAGAGGAAATATTTTTCAGCTTCTTAATGAATTGATGATCGTGAGATCATGAATTTATTTCCAGAAATTGGACACCGTTAATATCAGCCAATCCGGTTTCCAAGGAATAGGGCAATAAGCCCCTGACACGACGGATTACACAAATGTTTGGAGATGACAAGTAAATTACACTTCTTTTGAACTGTCTAAGATAATTATCCTTTAAACTCTATCTTCCCTTCACTTCTCATCCTAAATTTGCTTCCAAGGTTAGGATTCACAGGTGCAGTCATTATTATGTGTTTAATGACCCTCGGTGCACAAAGCCATTAACCTGAGTACCGTCATTAAATTGGCACAGAGTACTGTCATAACTTTGAGGATGGCCAAACACTTTGTGGAGAACAACCATTTGTCAGACAGCGAAATTAATTAGGAAAACTTATATTGCTCTAGTGAACAGCCCGTTAAACTTGTGAAAAAATGAGATGCATATTGGAGAAAAAGACAAAAACGTCCTAATCGTCTGAACAATAATCTGCACAAAGAAGTTCTATCACATTGGTTCCGTTTGGAAGAAAACGGAACGAGGACGTAGAAGTAAGAGTGTCAGTTAAAAAAAACAATGATTTAATTAAATACAGCAACATGCAATTTTTAGCACATCAGACTCAAAGAAATGTGAAGCATATATTATACAATAGAACTTACAGAATCAACTACATGATTAATAAATAATGCACTCTAACGAAGATTAGTAGCTGATACGAAGAACATTAAGTAATGCAATTGGCAGTAGGGCAGTATCTCTTAATACATATACCTCAATAAACACGCCTATAAGCATGAGACATTATATTTCCTAGAATGAAAATAAATGGAGGCCAAATAATAATCTTGTTGGTAATAAATAAAAGCAATATACCTCGCTTAATGTACACTACTAATATAAAAAAAGGGCCCATTTATTTTTCTATGTCCCACGCTCTGACCAGTTTTGGATCTGTTAAGTTTGCAACGCCTCTCTCCTCTTGCTTCCCCTTCGACAGGGGAAGTTTCGTTCGATCAATCGTAGGTCTATTTCAAACGGCACCCATATTTGGAAGACATCGTGCGGCGGGTAAATCGTAACGAGATAAAATGTTTCATTATACCGCTATTAAAGAAATATTTTGTATTTTTTTATTACACACATTTTGGACTTCTATAACAAAAATATTTTGTATATTCTTGACTTCAATAAACTTGATCATTCTCTATATTTAAACGACATCTCGAGATTCGTTGTCTCGCAAGGTCTTCATAGGCAATGTAAACGATACTAGACTTTCTGTAAAAAACGTTTGCGTAATACTGTGATAAAAAATAATTTTTAACAGAATTTTAATATAATTGCAGGATATCGTATGGAATTGGTATAATTCGACTCACAAATTACTTATAAATATTCCTATAATTTCTTATATTTATACAGTGAAGTAAAGAAATCAAATCTCATTGCCTACAAGTGATGTGTATTGTCGAAAGTAATTTCACATAATTTGCGATTCTCTTAAGTTTTTCATATATGT
>NNCF01126653.1:225926-312040 GCA_002313205.1 Laupala kohalensis | reverse complement strand
TATTTCTTTAATAGCGGTATAATGAAACATTTTATCTCGTTACGATTTACCCGCCGCACGATGTCTTCCAAATATGGGTGCCGTTTGAAATAGACCTACGGTTGGTCGAACGAAACTTCCCCTGTCGAAGGGGAAGCAAGTGGAGAGAGGCGTTGCAAACTTAACAGATCCAAAACTGGTCAGAGCGTGGGACTTAGAAAAGTAAATGGGCCATTTTATATATCAGTAATGTACATATTACAGTCTAATGAGTGTATATCATAATTACGGTTGAATAAGTGGAACATACACTAAGAATCAATAGGATGTTACCTAAAAGTAAAAGATTTTGGGAAGCTTCTTTGTAAAAGCATACTCCGTAACATAATAAATGATATACAATGTAATGGATTATTTGTTTCGAACATTTAACAAAGATAAGAATCGTCTTTAAATAGTAAAGTTTCAAGGAATACTTCAGATTTTATAAGAATATTAATGAAATAGTACAGCCGCGACACGCCTCGAAGCGAATATTCGACCGGCGCAGTGTTGTGTATCAAGTTTTGTATTTAATTTGAATTATTATAAATTATAGTATTCTGTACATGTTTTTAAAACCATTAAGTTAAAATATTTTGATCGTACAATATAGATTTTATTTTTCCTTAGTAAAAGATGAGTAGTCTGTGAAGAATCCCGTGAAACGCCGGGTAAAGCTAGTTTTAATATTGATGAAGGAAAGAAAAAATTGAAAATGGGTTTGCTGAAGTATTCATGAATTTTCAGATAATTTTTATTTTACAACAGGAAACGAATTAAATTGTTTCTTTAAATTATTGCTTATCTCATTCCCTATCGTCATAGAAAACAAATATATCATTAATTTTACTTTTATCCTTTAATTGAGGTAAGGAAATGTAGTATGTCATCAAAACAATGAATAAATATCACACACTTTAATGTAAAGCAAAACAACTTGGACACGACCATGCAGAATAAACGTATCGTATTAGTGTGTTAATAACCTGGAAGTCCATTTTAGTAACACTTTCATTGAAGTTCAACTAGGAAGTCCTTTCTTATACCTGATTCTCTAATTCGAATGACGAGATTTTTAGTACAACTATATTATAAAAAGCAAAATACACTCGAGGAACACACAGGTTTTATTACCTCACCTTATGCACAGACGGTGGTATATATTGCTAAATGAAATAATTAACTTTTGGCATGAATTGTATTACTTTTGGTTATTATATAGAGAATTAAGCATAGTTAAACCCTGTGTGTTATGTTTTATGTCTTTCATATCCATGAAATATTCAGTGTGATGTGATTAAGAATATGTAATCGTTGAAAATTTCATATTAATTCGGATGCCTGCAACAATATTATAATGGAATGAACCTTTATTTGCTTGAACTATATTTCAAACAACTTCGTTGATGATTTGAGTTATAATTCTGTGGAATTTGACTTTTTTGCGTAATATTGCCTTTGTGTTATTCAAAATCAAGTATTTTATTTTTCATCCGAACAGAAAATGGAAAGGACAGATATCTCTGTTTTCACCCTCCGAGTTCTTTGTTGAGATCAGAGAACAACTTGATTCAAGTGCGTTTTCCAACAAGTGATAAAACGGCAGCAATCGGAAACTGTATTCACTCTATAAGATGCCCAATTGGTTCTCAACCGGTACAACACAGCTCATTATCTGAGAAGACAAGTGAGCATCATTTGGCATCTGTTGATTCACAATGGAGGTACTACAGGCAGCTCTATCATCGCGAAGAATACAAAGTGCTCTTCCTCCAGTAAAGCGATCGTGAATGTCTCATATGAGAGGTGCATGCATATATTTTAAAATAAGGTTGTATTGTCTCTTAAAAAGTATAAGTGTTATTTAAAAATATGTTGAGAGGATATATTAATGTGTTAAAATGTAATTTGAAATCTAGATCGTTCTTGTCGAATTTCTTGCGAAAATGTTCCTTTAATAAATGTTAAATGTGATAAGTAATCTCCCAAGACTTTCGTACTTTCTGGTGAAATTATTTATTTAACGAACATTATCACAAAAAATACAATAACGAATACGATCTAGATCAAATCTCTGAAAAATAAAAAGTTGAAGTATCGCATATCCAAATGTTAAAAGTGAGATAGCGTTTTATGAAAATTCTGATATCAAACATTTACTAGGTGTATAGAATTGACTTTCGCTTTGCACAAAACATAATATATTATAAAAATTATTAGGTACTTGAAGATTTTAGTTTTTACTTGTTTAATTCGTGCCAATAATTTTCATACACTGTTAAAGACTGATAAATTGTGATTTTAGAAGTATCAAATTGCAAACTTCTGTTTCAATGAAAGCAATGTTACAATGAACTAAAACTTTTTAGTGATATATAAACAGCGATGATCAAGAGCAATTTTACGTATACATAAGCTTATCCTAGATATTCCGTTATTTCTGCGGTTATTATAGCCTTCTTTTCCGAGCGTTTATCACGTCCCATCCATACAAATGGAATGAAATGCACTATTTTTTAAATTATTTATGGCGTTCAATACTAACAAATCAGAAACAGTGTTTGTTTATATGTTGTTCTTTGTAGCCAATGATCTCTGGAGAGGAGTAGCGCTGTCAACGAGTCTATTTTAAAAAGTTTTGGTCCATGCAGGACCGTAATACCTTATTAATTCTTGACATTGTAAAAGAATTGAATAAATTTTATTTTGAACTGGTTCATTAAATTTTTCTTCGCCTTTAATTATCAACTGCTAATAATTTGTTAACGAGTTCTAATTCGTTGAAAAATAGATCAAAATATAATTGTTTGTTCATACTTCGAGTTCGAAATATATATCGATTTGTATATATATGCAGAGTTTATGAGGTGAAATAATTTCAGAAGGTAATCAAAAAGTGTAAAATATTGATTCTAAAACCCTCGCATTTGAAGGGCAGAGTCACTCTCACAGAGAAATGTTTCGACCATAATTATATTGCAGTCATTCTCTCGCATTTACACTTAGTATTTAATTCCCAGAAAGGTAAAATTCATGAGCGTCGAAAGAGAACGAACGTGGGAGGGAAAACCACGCGAGCGCACTCAACTGGGAGCAAAGCGGAAGCTTTGAGTTCACAATCCTATTACGAGAAGATGCGACATGAGAGAGCGATGCCAAGGTTCCGGGAACAAAGCACAAATACACGAGATCCATGGCGAGTTAACTTCCCGAGGATAGCGTGAGTGACAAAAGCTGGATAGAGGAGGACTCATATGACGGATTTGGCAGTGAAAATAAAAGGTACGTGGAGTATTTGTGAAGCTAATGTCGTTATTGGATTTGTTGGATTTTATTGTAGCTGACAGGAGAGTTCACATACATAAAATGGATAGACCGTGAATTTTATGACTCTCTTTTGTCTGACTAGATTTCTTCCCCATATCAATGCTACCGTGGGAGAGCAACAATCTTTTCTAGTTGTCTCTTTCATGTTCAATTCGACTCTTTCAATGGCACAAGCTTGAATGTTACATGTAATCGTGAGATTGATCGATCGATATAAAGTACTTGACTATTATTGAAGGAAATGCTATGAGAAGTGAGACTACCGAGTGAGGGGGAGAGAACTGACATTCTATAGCACTTGTTTCTTACTTTCCTTATTGCAATTTTATATTTTGATATTGTCCGGAGAAAAATGTGACTTCGCGAACTAATTCCTGCTGCCATATAATTAACTCTTAACACTTGTATTTGCTTAGTAAACCGAAGTTCCATTAATCTGTTTTTCATCCCACACAGAGATCGGTATATTAGTAGAGATATTAAAAAATGTATACATAAAAAACAGGAAATGTATACTCCCAAATATATTCATATCCAGTTGGATGCAATTCAAATTCCTGAATAATTCCATTTGATGATCGCTTTAAGCGGTTACATTATAGAAAATTCCTTCATTAATCAAATGCCGCTTCCAACATCAACTTCCACTCTTTTAAGTATTATGATGAGGGAAGAAAAACATGTGAAACAGATGGTGCACGTCACAGGCTATCCGGAGATTCACTTAAGCATCCAGGTGGAATCACTTTCGGAACAATTTCTTATTTAAAAACGAGATATCCTTTTAAATTTTTAAATGAGAAAAGTTAATTAAAATTAAATTTAACCAGTTGAATACTTTAAAATATTAAAAGTAAGATGTTATATTTTGTCCATTATCATTAATTATTTTCTGTAACTTTACGACCTTATTTACGGACTCTTTGTGTTTCTTGTATAGTACACAACATTCCGACCTCTAGTTTTGGTGATGATAAAATGTTACACTGTTTATGTTGTTCTTTTCTTCATGTATTATGATCTACGTTTAAGAATATTTGTAAATATTTGATGTTATGTTGCCACGAAGATGTTAAAAAATGAAGACATTTAAACACTTTGAACGATGGAACTATGTGCAGTGGTGAATTATACAATAAACAGAGAGAGAGAGCTTGTCTAAAAATGACAGTGAAGTCATCGAAAATAATTTTTAAAGTAAGCAAAAGAAGGCCGGGATTTCCATTCAAATCAAAATAATTTAATGTTTATGCTTTATCATGTTTTACGTTATATATGTGAAAGTATTGTTTTACTCTTGACTGCAGAATTGTCAGGAAATTCTTCGCTTATATTATAAGAAATTCTAACAAGATTTTGAATAATATTTTAATACCCTACATTTGGTTTAGGTGAAGATAATGTATTTTTTAAGTATTTTCCTCTATTAGAATAAAAGATTAATACGTCATTGAATTATACAATACAGAATTATGCAATACTAGCAGAACTACTCGGAGTTGCCCGGGCTTGCTTAATAAACAAAGCGCATGATTATGATCTCCGAATCCCTTTTCGTTTCACCTTAGGTTATGTACCTAAACAACCTTAATATAATTTTGTTCTACGATTCAGTCACGTACATAGTTACGTTTAGTGGATTGCCCGCCTCACGAGACGCAATTGAACTCTGGCGGGTACATTAGTAAGATTCATAGTCAACGCTCCTGCGAGTGAAGATCAACTGATTACCTGCCAATTTGAATTGTTTTTCTGCCCTTGTAATTCATCAATATTAATTATACTTTGAATTCTATTGCAATAACCCTCAAGAAGAGTCCTTTGAAATTTCCAATAATTTCAGAAACTATTCTTTCCGACTTCCATCCACAGACGTATTAAATATTTTACTTTTGTTGGTGTATATTATATTGTATCTCCAGAAAGTTAAAAATTGAAACTTTTAACTTTTAAATATTGATATAATTATATAAAATTAAATTTTATCCCTTTGGTACCTTGACACGTCTTATGAAATGTTCATCTAGATTCCATTACATTTTATGTTCAGATCTTCTTCAAATTTAAGACAGAACAACCCAACAAGAGCATCTAATGCTTCCTCATAGCTTTTCTGTTTTGGGCTGTTTCCTACAAGTACGAAATGTGTGCTGAAACTTTGCTCCAACTTCGAGCGTGGACGTAACCACCATTAGCTTAGCCTCTAGTTATATAGGGCTTAATTCGAGAGTCATTAGTCTTCATTAACAACAGCTGTTGTCGCCCTCACCCGCTCGCGCTCGCGTCTTTCACATGAGAGACCTAACAGCCACATGAGATCATCGTTCCATAATTCACCGCGATATTGTGCTATGCTCTTTGATTTAAATGGATTGGAAGGGAGGTGTCTAACAACTTGTCAGCTGCGTTTATGATTTCATGGAGTTCTTTAGATAATTTCGCTACTCCAGAGGAGTTATCGGGCACAGTGAATAAAGACTTCTTAGGAACTCATTCATATTTATGTATCTCAATGCTGCCTTTCATGAAAATTGGGGGATCTTTGTTTCAATGGAAGTACGCCTAATTACGTCACATAAATAAAGATGACGAGGAAAGCGCATTTTAATATTAATATCTAATTACTCATCTTTACAATAACAAAAACTGTAATATTTTTACACAACGCGATACAAGATTGAAGCATTAGAATTTGTGAGGGGAGATTTTTGCGTGAAAAAGTTGATAAAAGAAAACAGTAATGAAACTTAATTATTTAATCTTTGCATATTATCCAAAGACTCTTTATGTACAAAATCCCCTTTCTCTATGACGAATGTTGTGTTAAGTAACTTTTAATATTATGAAATTTTCGTTTTATTCGCTCGATTGTTTACTCTTTTTTTACACATTATTTTAACAAACCAATATGAAAAATATAAGTTAAACACCAAATACAAAAGAAATATATTACTATTCTATTTTGGCATGTCACAACAAAAATATATAAAACGTGAATGACACGAAGACGTGAACATTTAGTTTATTACCTGATGTAAGTTTAAAAATTTTTCTCCATTCTTGTGTTGATTTAATAAAGATAAGGTTTATTTTTTATTACAAAATAACTGAATTACTGAAACAAAACTATGGAAAACTCGCATTAGATAAAGACCATAAAATATATGACAGAAAAGGTTTTTAGAAAAATGCTCCAGGTATATCGCCTCTCAGGAATTTTATGGCAAGACGTGAGAAGAAGTAAACACGTCCCAAAGTGCGACACATAATGGAATTCACCGCGAGAAACGTCAGGACGACCGACTATAAACCTGAAATATGGCACTGGAAACAAAGAAAAAAGGTATGCCAGGAAGGCACACGAGGGTTTTAGCTCAACCATCTCAGGAACTCGAAACCACAACACAGTTTGCCGTCACAAGCAAGTTCAGACGGCAAACATGCAATGGAAAGTTAATTTGATAAAAATAAAAAATGAAAATTTTTATTACGTGTACAATGTTTTTAATTAACTTAAATATACAAATATTTGTTTGGTTTACATTATCAGTTAATTTGTGAATAAGTTAATGAGAAAGCTTTAGAGAAGACAATTTTGACCTGCTGATGTAAAGAATGGGGCGCGAGTCACACAGTTTGAAGTTCGAATCCTTGTAACATCGAGAGCTTTCATTCATTCAGACCTACATCGTCATCCTTATAATATTTATTGTGAATAATAACAGCACGAGGCGTCAAAGAACTTACCAAAACCAAAGTTATCCATGAAAAAAAAGAGGGATAAAAAACAAGATGAAGAAGAGCCTAATATTTTCCGTTTAAATACATAATTGAGAAGGACGCATCTTAAAGATTCATCGTCTATCAAGAAAATGCTATATCAGTGTCGCTGCCAACATTTCCATCCTCTCCATCTCCTAGGTTTCCTCCTCTATATTTCGTATCGCCAAAGCCTTTGCCAAGCGAGAGTCTCCCTTGTACACAGGAAGTGATTCCATATCCCAGTCTACGCTCATTTCCCTCCTCTTGTTGCGCAGAAATTGCTACAGTCGCCTTTGTAGTCGGCGATCGGGGATCAAACGCGTCTTCCTGGGAGGCACATGGCTTCCCCAACCCTTCGACTCGTCCTCTCTCCAGGGCTATCGCTCCGACGGATTAATTTATATATTGAAATTTAACGTTAAGAACACGCTCACCAACAAATTATTTTAGCTCATACATAAATCGATTAAAAATTACCTTCAAGCGAGTAAAAGTGTGATACTAAACAGTCAACGTAAATAATTTTGACAACCAATACATATTATAGTATGTATTATGAATTTTTATGTGAATTGTTGAAATAACATAAATATCACAACGTTCGCGATTTACCTCACTTGGAATNTAAACAGTCAACGTAAATAATTTTGACAACCAATACATATTATAGTATGTATTATGAATTTTTATGTGAATTGTTGAAATAACATAAAAATCACAACGTTCGCGATTTACCTCACTTGGAAATATTTAAATTATTTGAAACTTTCTACAGGTTACAATACGTGTCTCAATACTGTTAGAAATCTTTGGTGTCAATGAAAATTTAAATATTGCAACAATATGAATGTCATATATGCGTAACCATGTGTAGCCATATCAAAATAAGTAAGGATAATTAAATAAATAAATATATACTAAATAAAAAAAATAAAAAAACGACAGGTTCATATTAATAATTTTCAATGTAATTCCGGAATAGCCATTCGAAGCTTGATGAGTTGTATTCGAGTGTTCTTTCAGTACAGTTACTGAAATGAGACAGTTACAATTACTAAAATGGTTTACATATTATTTGGTTGTAAATGTAAATCAAGTAATTCATAAAAAAATATGAAGGAAGAAATAATAGACAATATTTTTTTACTAACGAAAAACTATATTTTAATGTGCAATGTGTTGCATTTAAAGAAGAAGATATATATTACATATACAACAAAACTATATTATTATTATTATTATTAAAATAAAAGGCGTTATTGTAAATCTCCGTCTTAATATTTTATAAATACCATTATAAATTATAGCTGGAGTGAAATAAACCGAAACACTTCATTATAAATAAGAACATATTAATAATATATACAAAATAGACAACGGGAAGGAAATATAGATTATTACAACGATCAGCAAATAAGAATAAGTATAGCACGATGAGAAGGAAAAATACATGATAGAAATACAATCGAGGAAAAGGATCAGTAAACTTAAGATAACATGGAGATTGACACAAAATGGTTAGTTTTTGTTTGAAGATGGTTCTTGCCTCTTGACAACATTCCACGAAGAGGAGGTTCGCGCTTAATTAGATTCTCTTCCCTCAGAACAAGTTCAGAGAAATAACATTCAGCAACGGGTTGCGAGGCACCTGATATTTACTGTAGGAGTTTGCAAAGCAGTGAAATGCTTCGCGTACTCTCTGGAAACATTCCATCAAAAATTTAATATTAATTCCTACAAAAGATTAAATGTTAAAACGGTTGGAAACTGCAAACATTATTGTGAGTCAGAAGAGAGCATTTATTCATTTATTCGCCATCCAGTGAATACTTGAGCAAATATTAAATTTTAAGGCAAGTCCCTGGAAGACTTTAGAACGCAAGGATATTGTTTCCCTTTTCTCCTGAGTTTCTGAACATCATGAGAAGAAATAATATTAAAAATTACTAGTAAATTTTACACAATGTAACAACGAAAAAAATATGAAAGGTGTGATTATGAAAATACACAAGTCCAAGGATGATTCAATATTATAAACTTGTCTCTCCAAAGTAAGCATTGCCTACGTCAAATCCATTGAACTACCTTTCAATTCCACTGTCTATTGTATCATATTCAATGCATAAAAATTAGTTTACTGCTTCTATCTCACAAATATTCACAAAACTAGACGTAATTCAAACGGCACAAAACGGCAGTAAATGGCGAGGTAATATTCGAGAAGGAAACGACGTGAGAAGAGACTGTTGAGAGAAACACATTATGAAAACGATGGAAGCACATAATGAAAGATGGAATTCAATATTGGAATAAGAATTCGTACATGTATGGCGAGGAAATGTAACGAGGAAATCAAACACTAAGAACAGGAGGGTGAAAGCAAAGTGAAATCTTTACATGTCATGTCGAAGTAACCTGATGAAAAGAGATGAAAAGAGAAGACTAGCTCAGAGAAGCCCAGATGTATTGTGCGAGTGGACAAAGGGACGTCGATGACCCTTGCTTATCCCGGGTACGAGCAAATACGACTTCCAGGAATCGCATTAAGAGATCATCCCTATTCCGTCTGGCAGGTGACTGAGCGACCGGAAGGTTTTTAGCGGTAGATACAACTTAATATTTAGTTACGTGTACGTACTATGAATCCAGAGACGTATGTAATAACTGAGAGACATTTTTACAAATATTCAGCGTTTATAATAGAACCTCATGTGTTCGGGCATCTTTGATCTGGATATTCAGTTTATGCTATACAATTTTATAATCAAAATAGCTTTTTTTGTTTATAAGTTTATGCTATACAATTTTATAATCAAAATAGCTTTTTTTGTTTATAATTTTGCTCCTTAGCTTTTAAATACGTAAAATGTTATGCCATCTGCATTGCGAAGCAGTAATGCGGTAGCATTTATGAAACCTGTATGGCGTAAACCTATATTACTTACGTTATTCAATGTACTGTCCTTTGGATCATCCAATTATTTGGATTTTCATATATTCGGATCTTTGTTAGTCACATTTAAGATAAACGAGGTGTCAAGGATTATTGGATTATTAAAAGTTGAAGTTCTTTGTTCGATATATAATTTTTTTGCCGAATTATCTACAAAATTCATGTTGAACTCATTTCCTTTTTTCTTTCTTTTCAAGGAGATTACAATGACAGATGGCTTATAAAATCATTAGGAATTAATTTCTATGCAATAGAATTGTCGTACGGAAATGTTCGTAAATATTTTAGAGCAAATATCCTGAACTATATTTGTGTACATGCAAATCTACTTTACCCTCCATGTTTTACATTCCCGAAATTGATTTATGATATAATCGTCGTTGTCTCTGATTTGATGACATTGATTTCTGTATCTTTGTATAGTTTTACTTTTGAGAAAAAAAATCCGTCTAGGACGCTGACGGGAACTGAACCTTAAGATCAAGCCTGGAGAACCACTGCTGTGAGAGAACAGGAGCCTTTCGCTCCATTGGTCGAGATCCCATTGAACAATCGCGTGCACACGGTTCCACCTGCGTCTCCTCTGCAGTTCAATTTCACTCTCGTTAGAAGCCTAACTAGGTTGCTGAGACGCAAAGGCATTTCCCCATGCAGGCATCACTGTTCTCCCACATTGCATTCGCCAAGCGTAGCACTTGAGAAAAGTAACGGAGGCCGAAAAACCTTGTATTTAGAAATAAGAAAGAAAAGGTGATTATGCCCAAGACCCTCAGTAAGTTATAACAACTTGTAGAAGAAGTTTTAAGTTTTGGGTGATTTTGTTGCATGGAATAATTATTTCTTTTTTTTTGTAAAAGAAAAATTATGACAAAAATTACAAGAAAAATTCAATTTCCAGCCATATGGAGAAAAACCTACTTTGCTAGTAGTCAAGCTAATACATCGAAACAGGCAATGACTGCTTGTAATTGTTTTATTATGCATCACGCACTAGTGATGTGTAATAACAATGATTTACATTTGAGTTTGAAATCATGCAACCTCTTATTTCGCAAAATAATAAGAGGATTCTTGACACGAAATTCCTTTAAATATTTTTTTATTTTTCAATTAATGGTTAGAAGGGAAATAATGTTGGTTCCTAAAAATTACGTTAAATTATTTTCATGATAAGAAAAATTGATCTGATACTATGTTATGACATTGAGACCACTATGCTAAATATAATAAAGAATGAATAAGTTAATCACATAAAATCGTTCGATTTTCATAATCAGGGAGTCACTTATATTAGTTTCACGAAATGATTGATTTTAAGGCAACTACACTGTCAAATATTCATCTTCACTCAAATTTTAGACCAAGTTGTTTTAAATTTTTTCTATTTGATTTTAAATAGGATGGAAAATATATGAACGAGAGAGGAAATTCCAACAACGGACAAAATTAAAAACTATATACTACAAAGATTTTACTTTTTACTACGTGATTGCTTCATCGATTAATATAGAAAATTTAACTATTTGAATACGAAATGTGATAGGTTAATATCTTTAGTTTTTTTTTCTTATATAAAGTTTAGAAATAAAATAAAATGAATAATTTGTCATTCAATGCAGGCCTTCTTCGAAACCATTCTGATTAGTATGTAAATCCTCATAGTTTGTATTCAATACTCACAATTTTAAAAGAATTTAAGATCAGTAATTTCTAATTATTTAAATACGAAAATTTTATTAGCACTGAAAAACCTATAAGTTCCCTTGCAGACTAGTGCTATCTGTCACTGTAATAGCGCTTTAACTGTGCCGAAGAAGTTGCACAATCGTTTGCACGGTGGCGCCAGTGCAGCCTTGCTTGCTAACGGCTCCAAGCGGCGATCGTACGAACTACGAAAACAACCCACAAACAGAGAGCGTTGCTGCCTGCAGATGGAAAAAGGACTGTGTCAAAGGACTATAACGTAAGCGTCGATCCTATTCGTTTTTGAGAGTTCAGATATTTTCCATTTTTCTTGCGAATTTCTAGTGATCCATTTTAAAACATGGCAAATCGTAAGACCTGATTTTTTATAGATCCGAAAACATTATTTTGATGTAAGATTATTTATTTCATTAAAAAAGGAAAAATTATCTTTTACAAGATAAATAAGAAAGGGAAGCAGATTAAGAAAGACATCTATTAACTGACCGTTACAGATTCCTTAATGCTATATTATACCGAAGAAGACGTATCTGTACTTGTAAAATATCGCATAATGGTTTTAATTTTTAACTTGGAAGTATATCGATTAAATGTGCATCATGGCAATGTATTTTTATAATATCATTGGCTTACGATTCTCATTTAAAAATTATTTGTTGATTTTTGTTTGATGAATTAGATACACGTTTATCATATAAAATTAGAAACTATTTCGACTTATCAGTTCAAATAATGATCCAGAATTTAAAAGATTAAAACAAATCTAAGATTAAATCTTTTTTCGTGTACATGCTTTAAACCTACATTAACTTAGAATTTTGGGAAGATTTCGTGTGGACTTCGGCTTGAAAAATTTACATAGTAACGATTGGTTGTTGTAGAATTTTATCATCTTGTAGAAGTTACTGTATACTTATATCTAGAAGGCTTTCCCAATATTTTGGTAGGATATGATAATTTATTTCAAAGATATTTTCTCCTGATTGATAGCTAGAACTCTAGAAATTTATTTTCATTCAGTGTTAAGGTTTAAACTAAGTTGAAATGCGAATGTTTATCACAGTTACAAATGAAACAAGTATTAGTTTAGTTTCCATTCTATGTAAGATATTCTTTCAGTGATCTTCAGGGAGGCATGAAATAAGCGTATTCTAAGCGAGAAGAAAAGTAAGAATTGTGTCCTAACTTTTGTGAGAGAAAATAGGAAGTTAAGGTGCGTTGCCTCGGAAAGGAAGTCGATCACGAAAACGCGTCGAAGTCTCACGAAATCTACAGCCAACCACAGAGCATCCCTTCAGCGAATATTGGCAGACTTATGGCTGCTGGCTCGGCACATCTGCTGTCTGTGCTCTTCCTCTTGCTTCTTCCTCTTGCCCTCACTCTGAGTGTGAGGAAATCGGAATTTGCTTGTAATTTGTTCTCACTTGACGTAATGACATTATCATGGGTTGAGGTTTGCAAACAAGGATCCTTCGTCATTTACCGCCCATCTAATTTTAAATTCATTTTTACATGAGATATAATTTTTCTTAAGTTTAAATAAAATACACAATTCGAAAGAAATATTTAACATAATTTTATGAATGGAAATATTGGGTCGGAGGTGTAATTAATTATATTTTTCATATCAGTAAAACCTTTTAAAAATCTTGTATTGGGCCTTTATAAAAATGGGTGTGTTTATTACCGCCCATTCGATAAATAAGATACAGGACGCAAAAATACATTCATAAGGATTATAAATCTTATTGAATGTAAAAGTCGCGTTCAAACTTGTTTCTTAGAATAAAACAGAAGTGTGACAAATAGAAATTAAACAAAGAAATATCAAACTTCTTTAAACACTTAGAGTAACTTAGAATTTCTGCAAGAATTCGATTTCTAAAATTTTTATGTTCAGAATTTTATTTTATTAAAAAGTTTCATGATAGCTGTTTTTATAAGAAGAAGACAATGTCAAAGAGGTCCTGTGGCCTTTGGGGCACGGCGCGTCACTGATAATATGGCGGTACGAGTGACTTCCCTTCCAGCTAGTGTTCTCCAATTGGTGTGTACTATGTGTGCGTGAGCGGTGACGTATGTCATACGAATAATCTTTTCTGTAGTGTGCGTTATTTAATATTGCACGTTAATTGTTGACGCCTACCTTATTTATCATTACACATTTTTAACTAGTCCATATCCAAGAAATATCATAATCTAATTTTTATTTCATATTTAAGTTCTGATGAAATAAGACACTCACTTGTTTTCAGAAATAACCCCTCAAAATCTTCTGCAAGGTAACCCACTTACATCTTTTGCTGCGTAGTTTGCTCCATCCTTTCGCGAAAGTGCTTTCGTGCGCAGAAAACCCCGTCAGAGAGAAAAAAGAAAGTCTAGATTTATTGGAGCAGTGAAGACAAAAAGAAACTGAACATAAAGAATTCAACTTGTGGGGAGAGTCTTAATCGGTGGGAGTGCTGTTCCTTGTGAGGTACTGGGATCTGTAGAAAAGAAGGTGAACTCAGAGGTCTCATACCCCGAAAACAAGCATAAACCGTATTATCAGTGTTCTACTAGTGGGGTCAGCTTTCGACGCGTGTGAATGGAGAAATCTCTATTTGAAACCAGTCTCTTCTGGCATTTTATAGGAATATTTAAACTAAGATTCAGTTACGACTCACAGAAATTCTGGAACACCTTCACAAAAGGAGAACACCACAAAAATTCTAGTAAGGAATATTCGTAAATGTTAACAAACATTTTTATGCGTCATGTTTTAAGTCTATCTGCGTGTTATACTATTGTTTTATAGCTTTCATATCTACGTTACTACACTTCCATTTATTTTGAAACATTGTGTTAAGGTGTCTGACATTTATTGTGTGTCGATACAACACATTATTTATTCCGTGCCGATATGTTATTTGTAAAACTAGCTTCCTCAGCTGCTTCAAATTTTTACTTCATGAATGTGTCTTCCATTTTGATATATCCGTTAATGAATATCTAAGTTAATTATCACTATCCCAACAAAAGAAAAGTTTTATGGTCTCTCTTTTTGTTGTATACGTATATAAAGGTATTTCGTTTCTTTTTAAAACTTACCAGAGTATTCATAAAACAACGAGTCCCTCAAGCATCCATACAATTTACTTCTATTGCTCAACATTTATTTTTAATAATCTCTCATTCACCCGTTAATCATTGTCTGTATCAATCTTCCATTCTTTTCTGCAGCAGTCATCCTCTTTCTTGGTGCGACCTGTTCACTTCTCTTCGGTTCGCGAATGGCGCCTGGATGGCAACAGAGATTTACTTCTACACGGGGTATTCCGAGCTTATCAGTATTATAACCTACTCTTAATGCTCCATGAGAAGGACTGGCCGGCGGTTTCAAACGGCGCGAAGGTCTTAGGGAGATATGCGCCCTTAGAAGCGTACGATGTTGGGTGTTGGGAGGAGAGAAAGGTGCGGGACGGTACACAAACCAAATGGTGTAAAGACGGCGAAAAAGGAAAAAAAAATCAGTGAATGTAGAACGGTGAATAAACTATTTCAGATGTGTCGGAAGGGAAAAAGAAACTCGATATGTTGAGACCTTACGGTATAAACGAGGAAACCAAAATAATTAGACGAGTAAAATTGACAAATTATGGAAACAGAAAAATAAATATTAGACTAAGCTTTAATAATATTTCAAATGAATTTAACCGATAATTTTTTTGTAAATCTTGCGGCAATATAAGGAAACGCAGGAACTCTTAGTTTTGGAAGGACTCGACTAAAGTGCAACGTATCGAAGAGCATCCCGTCGCTTCCAAACAGGAAATTAGGAAGCATTGGGAGGCAAAGCACTGCAATGGAGGGGGTAGGATGAATGTAACGCCGAGCACGCAGCGGTCGGAAGTGATATAGGGAAAGGGATGGGTTACTGCCTGGGATCTTGCATTTTAATCTAACGAGACATGATATACTCAAGAGTGCTTGATGAACTCAAGTGTCGGAAGTTGTATTGTCTATTTATTTTGTCGGACTAATATCGCAGTAATGGGCATTAGTCAGCATTAGGGGAGGAATACTGACAATGTGATAAATAAAGTTACAATATAATTTTCTTTGACGAAACTGTAAAGGAATGCTGGAATAATTTTGGTGAATCTACAGAATGATCACTCTATGTTTAAAATGTGAAACAAGTATAAAAACATTACACATATCTACTGTCACCTTTTCATACTGGAAAAATATTCTTCTCATGAAACATCTCTGTATTTTATGAAACGAAATTTAAAATAGAAGTCTGTGTATTTGGTTGCCATACCGAACATATTCATTTCCTTACTCTCTTGAAAACAATAAGGACTCGTGAACTCGACCTCGTCTCTCAACTCTTTGAAACTCAGAGGGAAGTTTCACTCGAGTGGAAGTATGCGCACCCAGAAGAATGTCAAAGGAGAATACTTCAACATGAGCAACGCAGTTTACTCGACACTCAGCTCCTCAACAAGACGGTGGCAACCAGCTTTGGAAGTCTGACATTAAAAGGCAGAAGGGAGTCGAGTAACTCTAAACGATGTACTAATTTGTCACCTTAACTTCCTTACGTGGAAATACTTCAACCGTATTGGGGGTTCGGAAGGAGAATACATATGATTGTACATATGATGTAATTACTATTGTTTCAATTTAGACTGTTTATGTGATAAATGTAAAGCACTATTAGAGATTTTGAGAAGTCTTTTACGTTGTTTTTCAATGGGTTTCCACAACAATATATTTTTAATGTTTGCAAATATAAGAGGTGAGTTAGGCATTAGTAAAGCATTATTACTGAATAACGAACTGATGTATACTGGTTGGTATTTGAAATAAATCCTTCGTTTTGACGTTTTATAACAGTACGTTGTAAGTCACTACAGATGAAACGTCTAAGGTAGTAACTTAGTTTCGCCGATAGAGGTACCAATGACGAAGAGCCGCAATAAAATAGAACCGAGCCCATGAGCGCCGCATTAACTATTACAAAATTTTGTTTTGTAATGCAATACATATCATTACTAGATTAAAATTGGGATGTTACATTTATACATTTTTGATTTACGTCTTTTTCGAAATATTATGTGGATCTCTAAAGCGTAAAACTCCTACGATTCAATGAACAGGAAATTTGAAGTTACATATCACAGAAAAAAAAAATCTTAGTTTATTGTCAGTTGCCGTCTTTTCAAGCGATTGTTCATTGATTTTCAAACAGAAAACGTGTTGAACACATTTTCTCTTATGGTAGGTGTAATATGTCCTTGAACCTGCCAATACTTCAATCATTTTACGAATCAAGTACAATTTGTTTCCTAGATTGTTAATTTAGGGTAAAATAAATGTTTTATACTGATATAGAAACGTGTATACTCTGAATATCTTATTGTGGACACTTTAATAACTATAATAATGGAAGTTATGTTGCCATTGTATATAAGTCATTAGTGTACCATCTTTGGATTGGGCGTGCTTCATAAATATAATTTTCCGGGCAAAATAAAAATATGAGTGATTTGGATCATGGTATTTACCATTCATTATTATTTAGGGCGATATAAGTAATGTGCTATTATGGAAGGAAGGATGTCAATGTTTTTGTTGATCTACTGGGATGGAAAGGGTTACTGTGCTTGGGGTCTAATTTGTGAATAGTCTATGAATTCATAAGCCTATCATATAACTTGATCAAAGATAAGGATTATTAGTAGTCTTACATCAAAACCCATGTAAGCGTTTCTAAACAATCCCTTAATCCCAGCCTTTTCGCGACCCTATACTTCTTTTGAGAGGGAACGCTTCAATAAGGCTTTGCATAATACATGGGCCAAATTAGAACACCGGGCATTAAATTTGTATGAGCACGTATCGCTCTTTGTGCGGGAAGAATGTGCTTGAATAAGTAAGAGGATTTTGCTCTTTCACATAAAAATCCCCGGCGCCCTCCTTGCTTGCTCGGGCGCTCAACTCCGTCGCAACGATGCGTCGTAGCGTCGCTAGAGCGCAGCTCTGTGCCTCTGGGTCGACGCAACGCGGTGGCGGTGATACAGCAGTTCTACTCAGGTAAATCCCCGAAGACGGAGTTGGTTACAAGGAAAGAAGAAACGATGGTTGTGCTGTGGGCGTGTGCAGGAAGTGGGTCATAGAAGGTTGCAATGACGATGGAACTGGGAGCAAAAGGCAATGGCCGCAATGACGGCAAGCTAAAAGCAAACGATTCAGATATCCGAACGATCTGCAGATTGGTTGGGATCTTCTGGTATTTTGTGCATAGTGGAAACTCATATTCCGAATGAGAGAGAACTGGGATTAGAGTGAAGCCATGCAGAAAATGAGTTGGTCCCAGTTTTTGAGATTATAACATTAAATTACTTGGTTGTGTGGTTCATTCTAATTAGGGGATTAGAAAGGAGATTCTTCGGATTAAATCCACAGCAACCAGAAAGAAATGATCATTGCATAAACATATTTTTTAAACAAATGATTTTCAATTGATGAAAAATTTCTTAATCTGCTCAATGTTATGCTATTCTTCTTTTTTGCATTTTAAGAATTTGTGGTGATCTGACATACTGGACCTAGTCGAATATATTATTCTTTGATATATTAAAATTCCTTTTTAATTGAAATGCGAACTAACAATATTTTGTGATGTGAGTTTGTAAAATACTTTAACCTGGACCAAGTATGGAAGCGATGTAACATTATTGTACGATGTAAGAAGAGAGAGGAAGGTGAAATCTTCGAGCAGAAACCTTCTGGAGGTCACACAGCAGAACGGGGGGCGTAGTCATTGCCAAATCCTTCGCCTGCCAGCTTTGCTATTCCATTTGGGCACACCGGAGCGGAGGCTGCGGCAATGGTAGTTTTAATGTCGCCACGCGGCTGTGAGCCTGGGAAAGCGTTAACTTAATTTTATTTCGCCACCGAGTGGAGCGCTGTGAAGCAACTCAAGTACAAGGATGGTTACTTCTGAGGAGAATGTCCTTTGGTGACGTCGGATTGTTTCGACAGTGACAGAATAACAGGCAAAGTCTGATGAGCTGTTCAAGAGAATATGAACTATACAAATATAAATAAAGTAGCGTGCATTATCTAATTAATTTTTGCTAATGTAAAATTTAATGATATAAGAAATGAATAAGCGCAGAATTTCTAAGACCATTGAGGTTTAATTATTAGAAGTGAATTGACTCAGAATGAGTATAGAAAAAGATATTTCATGAAGGCATTCTTCATCTTAAATAACGAGAGTAACTAAAGAAAATTACGCAAATAAAGTAAAATAAATGTAAAAAACTATTAAATTTGTACAAATTTTCAAAACCATTACAAAATATATTTTCCGGATGGGTGAAACTGACAAAATATAGGACTAAAACAGATTATTTAAGGTGCCGTAATTTTCAACCATTGTTCAGTGGGGACAGATGGCGATTTCGAGAACCCGGAGTAATCGGAGAATTTACCTTAAATACACTTGAAAAGATATACAGTCATCATAGTTCAAAAGGTAAGTATACGAATAAAAGCCAGAACAAACACATCAAGTTAAAACGACCCTGCATGGCAAAGGACGTATGAAATCTCTTGGAGCAAATCTTTGCACTCTCGCAACCGTATAGCGATGGGGAGTGCGTGGCCTGGGGGGGGGGGCAGTGGGCGGTTGCAATGTGGCTGGCGGTGGCGGCAGCAGCGGCGCCGCTTAAGCCAGACTTACGCACGCAGTCACTTGTTTCGCTAACGCCGCGCGCTCTCTGGGACTAACGAGCTACCATGGGGAAAGTCCCTGCGCGGCTTGGCGGCGCGACGCAACGCTACGGTAGCGCGCGGGCCAGCCGTCGCACCAAGCCGCGCCACTAGCTCTTGCATATGAATGGACGAATTCTTCGGGGCACCGCAGATTCAGCAGAGGTTTTTTAAATTTATATTCTATGAGAAATAAGAGAAGAATTTAGGGACGCATGAAGTGAAAGAGGGAAAGCGTTCTCGAGATTAACTTTCGTCTCTTTACCAATCGAAATACTACCCTATGTACATACAGATTTGTAAGAACCAATTAAACTTAAAATGCACATTAGACATCTCTAACATGAGACAGAGCTTATAAATGATTGGAACAAAATGATAGAACATAAGTAGAGGGAAAAATTGAATTATCTGTTTTATTCTAATTTTTTAAAAGTGAAATAAAAATAAAAAATAGACTAAAAGCACTTTGTATATGGTGTGCAAGGAAATTGACGTTCATGTAATTCAAGGGATATTATCGTGCTTTAAAACTTGTAAATTTCATAATTGATGCATAGATTCGTCTCTGAAAGTATAGGCGAAAACAGAAGGAAAATATTGATTTCCCGAGCAAAATAATTTATGCAATTTAGAATATTGATTAGCAGTGTGTATTATAAAAACAATTCCCAGACTGATTATTCTGTTTCTTTACAGAAGAAAGAGAGCAATCAGTTTAATTAATATAAACTTCCTTAACAAGTCTGTTCGAAAGAATGGATCAAACGGTGTGGAAACTCTCCTCATCAATGGAGTGCTGGCAGGTAGCATAGCGAACACCCAACGAGAAAAGAAAACGTCCTCTTTTACAGTACACCTGTTATGGCCCACAGCGTCATCTCCTCTTCCATCGAGACAGCCAACATAATGAGTTTCCTTCTAATTAGACTACCCTCAAAGGGATTTGAGTCTTTTCGGAGAGACTATGCTAGCGTATTCTGCTAGCGTCACTATTCCAAAGTCTTTCATTCCAAAAATATTTCGAAAGCATTTTTGTGACATCTATTGGAGTTGACCGAAAACATCTTTTGATGACTTTAAGCCTTATTTTGAACTTTGAATACCACGTATATTGAAATTAATAAGGTAATTTTAAAAATTTACTAGAATATAGGTTATACAATTTTATGAAACACTATTGTAATGATCTAATGAGATATCAATTGAAATTAATAAGGCATCTTAACCATGTTTACTGTCACATGAGGATGGCTTGAGAAGAGGTAGAAATGTGTTTGAAAAATACTGATTGAGAAAAAAATGTATTAGAAAGTCTAAAAAAGTGATCGTAAGATAAATTAATGTTTTATAAAGCATCTTTTAAACTTATCAGCATACATATTGTACAATTTTATGTAATACTGAGAAAATGTGGAACGAGACGTTAATATCTAGAACATAGTATTTGAAAATGTTATAAAAATGGAATAGACCTCAACAATTACATTATTGAGGTATATTCCATCATTCCATTACAACAATTACAAACAAGAGATTGTTTACATTACTACGTAAAAAGAATGATGTTTTATTATTTTAAAAAAGAAAAAGAAAGATTTATTAAAATTGTTTAGAAAATGATTGAGTATTTAAAAACGGATAAAATAGTGTATTTTTGTTTACATATTGAATTACTAACGTTTTTAATTTTTCTATTTCTTGACGTAAATATAACTATGGACATGTAGGAGAATAATATCTAAACTTTCTTTGAAGAAATAACTGCTTACAAAGTTACAAGAAATTTGTCCAGTTATATTATTGGAGTACCGTAAATAAGAACAATTTCCCGACAGCACATCGCGCATAAAACAACAAACAACGAAACCAACCTTGAGATTACATTATCGCAACAACCATCGTAGAAGCGCACCAAAGAGCCCTTGTGACGTATAAATAATGTACTCGCAGTTCAGTTCCTTCGCCAACCCCCGTGAGCCATGTTCCTCAGAATAGCCCAAGAGACAATGTCACAGCTCATAAAGGAAGCAACGGCATAAATCATGGAAGGGTGAAGGGAAGGATTGAGGAAGGAAGGGAAAGAAGTGAGTGGAACTCACCGAAGAGAGAATTAAATCTAGCACAATAGACACGAATAATTAACCGAAGGCAGTGGTTGGGAAATAAGGGAGGGTTTGGAGTTGATCGAGGTTGAAGGGAAAGGGACGATAAAAAAATGGTATGAGTAATAAACCCACAGGGTAAATCGTATACTCATATTGCGGGGGTGGATAACATATCTTGAGAAAAATATATTTTGATCTTAAATAAGCAGTAGAGTTGATGCAAATCAGTTGACGATTTTCGAATTTCTTGTCAAGGATCAAAAAGTTTGTGAAATATTCCTGATTTTTAGTAANCAAATATTGTTTCTTAATAATGGGCATTTCCTGAACGAAATTGAAAAAAAAAATTAATTACAAGAAACACGGAATATATATAATTAAAAAAAACACGTCTGTTTTTATCTTGAAGATATATGCCACATACTATTCAAAAATAATCTGTTACTCCAATGAAAATATGGTTATTCTTTTATTATTATGAGGATCACTTTATTTGTAGGTGCGACGGAGAAATGACAGGTGATTGTACAAATAGCGTTGTACGAAGCAGGATGTCTGCCAGGTGTCGTTAGTGTGCTGTAAGGACTCACAAAGGTGGCTCTTGGGCTAAGGACAATCCCCTCAAGCAACGCTCAAAATGGGACATCCTCCGAGTTCCAAGTGAGAAAGCTTAAAGGCGTATTCTGGGCACATATATTTCCCTTTATGGGTAACAGTGTGCGCCCGATGACGAGTTTCATTAAAGTACAGCATTGCTTCAAGCATATGGCAACGTACAATCGAAATAGAGATTTTAAATAACGTAACATAAATTTAATAATATAATCGGGCGTATAATATAAAATAAACACTCGTAAATAAGAAAATTCTTTGATAAAGTATAAAGCACTAAGTTTTATAATTATTCAGAAGTAAGAGCTTGATTAGAGATTGCCAATGGGCGAAATATTTTACATAATTAAGAATGGATTGTCACCTCGTACGGTCAATTGTGCAAGAGTACAATAGCATTTATATGCATAATACAAACATATTTTGCTAAGAATATAATCGTATTTTATTTTCAAAATTTATAATAATCATAATCAGATTTTTTCAACAATTTATCATTTAAATTTAATGGAAAAGTATACTAGTGAGATTTTGATGTAGTGTATCGTATACATGAAATTGACAAAATAACGTTACACGAACGTTTTAAATAGTAGTAAAAAACCATTTAAAGTGAAGACGAATATTTCTTGAAGTCATATTTTCTCGTAATTTTATCAAAACGAATTCTTAGTTCTGCTTAACAGAAGAGAATATTCATTTCATTATTTAAAGTTCTTCGCAACTTTTTATGACATCGATTTAATATCTTTGTTACTATTTCTTACTGTATAAAATTAGATTTAAGCCACAATTGTTCTGTATTCATAAAAACAAAATGACATTTTTATATTTTTGNGTATAAAATTAGATTTAAGCCACAATTGTTCTGTATTCATAAAAACAAAATGACATTTTTATATTTTTGTCTTCCCTGCAAAAATTATCAGGTATAAAGAAATTATGTTAGAGCAAAAGAGATTGTCTCATGTGGAATTTTCTAAAGTAGAGTAAAAGTGTCATATGTTGCTAGAGAGAGGAAAAATGAGCCCTGACAGGAGAATGAAAAGTGCATAAAAGTCGCGTACTCCCAGCGTCTTCCAAGTTAACGATGCAACACACTTTCTGTTCTAAACATACACTTTGTCTTTTTCATATCAGAGAGTGGAGTGGCCATTCATTTTTCATTTCGTTGTGAAACGTTATTTTTTGAGATAGCATTGTTTATAGCTCCCGACACTGTTCTGTATTCTCGGAAGAGTATCTTATATGGGCATATATTGGACATTCAGGCGACGAATTTTCATACACAACATTTATTCTAAAAAGTGAATGAAGCAAAAAATTGTTTCATTAATAAGTATGTAAGAAAAATTAACTGTTCTTGAGAGATAAAATCTCACGCTTATCATAATCTTCCTCTTTATAATAACCATGATTATAAAGAGGACTATCATCATCTTACCCGTAAATTGGTTGTTCATTAAGATCGAGGTTTTAAGGACATGATATATTTTTACTTATCAATTCATTCTGATCTGAGGAGAGTGTGAAGAGCTGAAAGTAGAATAATATTTTCCCAGCATTATCTGAAGAAGGTAATTGGTCTTTTGCTGAGGGTAACTTAGTGAAAACGTAGTTGGGTTGGGCGTAAAAAGTGAGAGGATTTACGAAACAACGCAAACTTTCGTACACGCAAGCATTCACCTAATTTCTTACTAAGCCAATTACGATGTCTTTTAAAAGAACTTAAATACCTTCTACGGGAACTTTAGAAAGAAAAAGAACGACGAACAGGACGGGGGGAGGGAGGTGATCACCCACGAGGTTCTCAACAGAGTCAGGAAGGGGAGAAAGCTAATGAATCATAGTAAACATTGAGTGTTCAAAGAAGCTACAAAAGGATGTACGTGCTAGTAATCAGCGCGTGATAAAGTGAGCATGTTCTTTAAAGTGAAAGAGCTGTGACATTGAAGAGTAGAGGTAGCGGAGAAAGAATGTAACACTGTGTTGAATTACCGCATAAGCAAACTAAGGAGATGCTTACAATCCCAGAATATTTTCTGCCCCATTCATAAGTATGTAATGCATTAATAAAACATTTAAACAAAAAAATAAATATTTGTAGCTTGATAATTTTCACATGAAAAGGACGATTGGCCACAAGAAAGATCTGTCATAGTCTCAACCCTCATATTTGTACTACAAAGAAACGGTTATGGCTAATAAAACGAGAGTGGTTGAGACTATGACATATTCTTCTTTAAGTATTAATTCAACAAGACCTTCACCAAATATACTAGAAACGTTGAATTTGTAAGCTCTACTTTCAATTGAATCTGATAAAAAAATAAAATAGGACCAGGAATTTTATGCGTGGGCCAACATTATGATAATTCAACACCACTTAATGTGGTGAGCCAAGTGCAAATATTTCGGAAAATAATAAATAATGTCACCTGAACTTTTTGACTACTTATGCATGTTATATCAGTACAAATACCAGAATTTCCGTCACATATATTTTTTCAGTGTGTTTTCAGATACTTTTCTTCAAGTAACCCACTTCTGAAGCTTAAAAATATTTTGTGAAAATCAGAAATAGTCTAGCCTAATATGCATATAAAAATAATAACCCTTGTTAGAAAGACACACATTAGTGTTATATCATTTTAGTACAAATATGAAAACAATTAAATCACTGCATTTTATTGGAAGGAACGTACATTATCCCATAATTCGTTGAGTTGAATGAGATATTATTTTTTTGAACGGTATTATCACAATTCAGGAAGTATTAGTAAAACTTTCTATGAATAATACTCACGATTAACTATTCATCACTAAGTATTATTCACTTTATTTCCATTATCATATTTGTTCCTCAATTAAGATACTTTGACTATATTTTCCCCTCAGCGTGAAAAAAATCGATAGTCAATCGATAAATAGGAACATTTGTACATTACCTGATGGAACTTATAATAAATAATGAATTTTATTTATACAATTTTTCTTAATTATATGAGATTGTGTAAGTTATTTTTGTGTTATTTCCCTTTCTCTTACAATGATAGTCAAGTGCATACAGTTTTTTTAATAATCCTAGTCGAATTTCTGAAGGTTATGTAATATAAGATTGACTAGTGTGACAATGAATGAGAAATTTCAATGTACTCTAAGAAGAATTCTAACTCTACAACCATTTATTATTATAAACGCAACTCTTAAACTTTATTACCTTATAAATACTGTATTTAAAATATATTATCTTATGTGTCTTCACCATATGAGGATGATCCGCATTGGAGTAAAATAAATCAGCAAACCCATGTGTCAAACCATGACGTGTCATTCACTTATCAGTAAAGCCTGAAAATAATCCAGTTCTAATACTTGATGAATGAATTAATGACGTTTCAGTTTATAACTCAGAAATGTAATTTTCTCTTCTTCCCCTCAACTTCAAGATTGGGAAACATATTGAGAGTAAAATGAAATAAGAGGCGTAGAAGGATCAATACTTTCGTTAAAATTAATTTAGATATCCAAGAGGAACACGTCTCGAATTTCTAGATGCCCGAAAAGTTCGATCGTAAGTCGATCGGCATTCTCCAGCTTGCGCTCCGCCGTCGTTGCGCCGCGCCGGGGCGCCGCCGGTCGTTCTGACTGCGACACCGTTCCGCCGCTCTCTCCCTTCGCCATCACCCTCGAAAACTCGCTCTCGCTCTTATAGATCGATCATCGAGATAAGTCGTGCGGAACTCTCCGGGTCTCGAGTCGGGGCGTCGCGAAGCGCACTAACTTCCTTTTCGATCCCCCGCTCTCTCACCCCCCCTCCCGTGCATTCTCTGCTCCTCTTGTACCCTTTGGAGTTGGTGCCACCCAAAAACTTGCGAACCGCTCGAAGAGAAAAGGAAAAGATCTACAGTTTAAGTAAAGCAAAGAAGGAACGTTGGGGAAGTTTTCAGAACAGAGTTCCGCAAGGTTCGTGTGTAGTTTCAGCGTATCGTAAACACATCTATGATGTATCTTTGAGCGGCAAGTTTAAGAGTATATTCTATGTTTTTATACGAGCGTTTGGAGATTTACGTGAAGAGAAATGCAAAAATAAAATGTGAAACAAAACTTTATTCCTCCAGTTGTGTGCTTAAAAAGCATACAAAGATTGTAATAACAATAAATCTCGATAATGCAGGCAAATGAACAAAAAGACTTTGATGTTTTCTGTGAACCATAATATAAGTTAATATCCGTTACACCCAAGAATACTGAACAGATGTTTTTTAACTTCTCTCTTGAAAATTTTGCATCGGCTAATTGGTTGATGAATTATTCGATAAAATGTTAGAACTTACACCGCAAGAAGTATCCGTAACCCTAACAATATCCAGTATTGAGACAAGTGTTCAGAGCTTACATGGATACAACTGGTTCAAATTCACAAACATAATAAAGTTATAAATAATTTTAGGATAATCTTTCACCTAAATACAAGAACAATTAAAATTATATAATTTTTGAATAAAATATCTATGTAATGAAGGAAAGATAATAAAGTGAACGACTTTGTTAATTGATTTTACGGTCAGTAGTTTTTACATTGTATGCTAGAGAAGACATATTTTTATCAATTAATTTTGCATCAAATTATGAGTCGTTAAATCTAAACTTTAAATGTAAAAATTAAAAAGTGCTTCAAAGTATGATACTGTATTGAGAAGAAAAAATGATTAACATTTATAATGGAACTCGTTGTCTATGCCGTCTATGCCGGCAGAGGACTTCTGCTTGCCACAAGACCTTTGAAACGCCTTTAAATATTTCAACTTCCGTAGTGTTCTAACACTCGCAACAGAATAAACAAAAACAAAAACAAAAAATCAATCATACTGCTAATATAATAATTACGACACGTTATTTATTTTACTATGTTTTTCATATCGTGGACGTATTAATGTTTCCCCAACTATTTAATGTTGTGGCTTTAGCGGGTCTATTTGTTTTGCCATGTGTATATATCTTTAATCAGAAGACATTACTTGCAGCTTGTTCTTCAACACCACTCATTTTCCTTTGCCCTCTGGTCCTCTACCCGCTGGTATTGTACTACGTACCACAGCTTCCACGACACTTCTCGAAGTCTCAACACCACCGCAACTCCTCCACTGTATAAGATATTAACGTGTCCACCTTGTCCTTAAAGTTGATGTTTACAATGGAAGTGGAGAGGCAAGTGCTAGAGAACAAGTGTGAGGGAGAAGTAACCAAACACACAGTTACTTTGGTATGAGAAGAGATTTTAAAGAACAAAAGAAAATCCCTGGGGCAAAAGAGAGAAGGAAAATTGTATTCATTATGGGAGTGAATGTTTGTCCAGCTTGTGACTCACCATTTCCCCTTCTTCGAGCTCAACTCATCCCCTTTGCTCGTCGCTGCATCGCACAACTGGGTGGTAGAAGAACATTCACCTCGGTCAACAGGGTAGCCAACTTTGATAGCTCCCACTACCGTACGTGACTTCGATGCATCCCACTCCAACATTCTGTGCTCTGTCCTCCGACAATCTATTTTAAAGTGAAATGGACAAAGTTTCGCTGTAAAAGAAGAAATGACGAGGTTGAAAGTCACAAAACTGTGGAGATAGATGCTGGACCGATGGGGAATCCCAAATTCAGTGGGAAGAGAAAGCAGTTTATCCGAAGCTTGACGGAATGACTTCAGAGGTGTGTCTTACAGTTGACATGAGGAACAACGTAGTTTTAAAGAAGTTGAAAAGGACTGGAACTAAATGCAATTTCCTTCACTAAATGTAGAAGTGAAGGAAATTGAAAGATAGGTAGTTACTTTTTCTAGAGTTTTTAAAGAAGTTTTTAGTCCCTCGTGTATTCTTGTAGAAGAACAGTACTGATTTTCCGAAGAAAAATATTTGTTTTAAGTCCAAGAGAGGTGGTAGAAAACTCTCAGTGTTTATAACGATAAATGCTAACATTCAAAGCAAAAATTCTTACCCCACATTTCACGTCTACGTAACCTCATCTCTTATAAGTCCAATTCACATTGTTTGAAAATGTAATGTTATACATACAACCTTACTACACAATTTCTGCACCAATTTATTTTAATGTACTATCTAAGTGGATGTCCTCGCGATATTTCGCAGAGGCCCAGACCACAGCCTCAGCACCCGTGGACCGCCACGCGCCTGGGGACGATGTTTGCCGAAAGAAGCCTTATTTAGCCCGCGCAGCGGCGCTGGGAATCCGGTTAGCGGTATTTAGGAGCGCGTTACGCCAAGCGGGCACTCAGCGCCTCACCGCGGACGCTTTCAGCACTAAACAACGTTGTTCTCTTGCTATAGAGAGGGTAGCCCAGGAGGAGCGAAATTTTGGGCGAGTGGTGGTCACGTGGTTTGGCGCGCTGAGATGGGAAAAACAAGTGTGAGAGCTGGGAGCATATTGCGAGGTTTGGAGAGAATTGAGCGAGATGTAGGTGCAAGAGGGGTAGGGAGTGTTGAACGTAGGCTGGCGAGCGGGCGATGCGGTGAACGGCTGCAAAGTTGGAGTAATTTCTTGACGCCGCGGGAGTCCGCAATCCTTCCCTTTCCCCTCTTCCACGCACTTGCACGCATAATGGGTTCTCGTGCATGGGTGGCGAAGACCCGTTAAGCTCCAGCAGACGGAGGCGTATTGCTTCGCTAAATGGTGGCTGTTATGAACGGGTAAATAGATATTTCAGCAGGGTTAATGCGACGTGGTTTTAGTGTGAGTATGTAGGTGTCTGAGTTTCTATTAGAGATGGAACTAATTTTAATGCTGTTGTAAAGAGTAGAGCAACATTAGGGGAGCCGTAAAATGTTACGTAGTTTTGTTGATATTTGCGCTAATCAGTCTAATTATTTTTACACCAATAAATGACTTCCAAGTACAAAAGCAAATATTAAGAGATGTAAGAATGGATTACAGATGTACCTAATACAAAATAACATACCACAAACGATTTATAATGGACAATACAGATTTAATATCACTTAAAAGTTTACTTTTAAAGTTAATGAATTAATTACTTAGTAGTCATATACAATTTTAATTTAGATTGATTCAAACTTAAAGATGTAGTAGTTAAAGAAATGTAACAAACCATAATTAAGTCAACTGTATTTCTCAAGAGATCAACAGGCTGCTATTAATACAAAGGAACTTCCAGCTTTCCCTTGCGTGCGAAAGTTATCACTTTTAAGTTTCACCGACTCCATCATTGAACACCAAAAATTTTCAGAGAGTTAGCACTTCGAAAGTGATATTTTTTATCCATCTTAATTTATCAATTGAAACTCATTCTTTTTCATTGTGCGATTATTCATCAAGGACATTGAAAATCTGGAAGGCTTCTTTCAGAAGCGGTAGCTTTCTCTTTCCCTTGCGCTAATTACAGTTGCGAACGTCTTTTGACATTCATCTCCTTTTTCTATCTTTCGTGCGCATTCGCTCCTCAGTTGTCGCAGCCTCCGTAAGACGATGCTTCTTTTTTCACCATTCATCAGACTTATCCATGCGGATATTAAACCATATTCGATACGATAGAGCAACCGCAAAAACTGTCGAAGTGGATCGACTGGCGCTTGTGAAGAGTGATTAAGTGAAAGTCAAATCGGTTGCAAACTGCAGAAATTAATTACGGAATGGCGTCTTGCTGCTGTCTAAAGGGGATGGTCCGTTGATCGTCTCGCTTAGAGAAGACAAGTGGCGGTAGAAATGTAAGAATTGAAAACACGTATCGGCTGCTAAAATAAAAAAAAATTCTCATCCAGTCTTGATCTCTTGTGAGTAAAAAACAATGTGTTTTCTTTAAGAATGCTTTGGGCATGTCGGAGGTCAAAATTTTATTTTTTGTGCAGTGTTGTAATTTAAATTACGGATCTGATTCCACTTTTATTTGCTCGGAAATCAAAGGAAAATTTGAAATATGTTAGGAATGATATTAACCGATACATTGCTTACGGTATATTCTTTGACCTAAAGCAAAAAAAATCAACAAGTGCAATTTTTAAATGTTTGTATGTCGTTCCGGAGAATATTCTTAGATATGATTTACATATATCTACAAAATACTTTCTTATAACCAACAATATAGTATTTATATGTTTTATCTTTACATTTACATTTCTTTTACTTTATTAAACAAGTATTTTATATTTGATGTTCTAGTGAATAAATTAAAAATTAATTATATGCAAAATAAGCGTTTTTATAAGGTTGAGGTATTATAAAATAAAATTTTATTTAATTATTTTCATACATCTAAATGAATATTAATAAATTTCATACATTTTATGAACATGTTAGTAACATAACTAAAGATGATTATATTAACTAGTTTTGATCACGAGATGTAAATTATTGAAGAAAGATTTTAGTGATACTTTAAAGGAAATATAAGAACCAAAATAAACACTCTCGATTGTTATTAAAATTATTTTAAAACTCTTCTGTCTTGTAAAGTCAGCGAAATCGTTTTTTGCTAATTTTCCAATCCATCACACCAATGTAATCGCTCTGCGCAGAAATATAAACTGTTTGTGTTGGTATGACCAATTTTGTTGCGGGTCATTCGAAATGGATGGACGCTAATCCCTGGGCAATCACTCACAAATCACTGATAGTTTTCCCTGTGAAATAGCTTCAGAGATAATGGCCAGGTATTAATTTTGAGTGCCTCCGTTAATCACCGTTCACTGCCGGTTTTTTTAAATATGCAATGAGCAGTCATTAAACTCTCCAAAATCTACATTGGTACGCCATGTGGTAACAAACCAGTGTAATGTACACAACGGGAAACTCAATTTTGTATTACGCGGAAGCACATTATTATTAACTAGTATTTTAGCTGTGCCCATACGCTCTTATGCATTGGGAGGAAATCATTAATTTTCATGTTCATTTCCATGAGGAACCTGAGGGAGATAACCTACACTCGCGGAAAAGGAATTTCATACAATAGATCCCTGCACGTCTACTTTTTGTTCAATACACAATTAAGAAGAAATACGCACCCGGTGTATGATTCGTAGTGATACATTGTATATAGATCAAATTATTTAGTATTGTTTAACAGAGATGTCCTTTTGTTTTCTCATT
The DNA here is from genome assembly GCA_002313205.1 of Laupala kohalensis. Lineage (NCBI taxonomy): Eukaryota > Metazoa > Arthropoda > Insecta > Orthoptera > Trigonidiidae > Laupala > Laupala kohalensis. Next base: position 280,667 of record NNCF01126653.1, on the reverse strand, counting down.
AGTATAAAAATTTAATATACTTTATCTGCAGACAACTTTCTCGTAAACTTACAAATTGACACAAATCTTTTAAATTGTTTTCACATTTCTTGCATCATCCAAGTTTTGAGGAATACGATTATACGTAAGAGTTTATAAAATTGATTTAAAAATAATGAATAAAGAAAGATTTTTACAATTTAAAAAGCATTACAGAGTATAAGAGATCTATCCTTTGTTTTCACTTAATGTTAATATGAAACATAGCATTAGTTTATTACATAATAACGTGATTTTTGGTACTATTTTATCATTTTAGTTCATTATCAGTAATAAACTTGTAACTATTAACCACAATTACATAGAAATTTTTTCTCTGTACATTTCATGCACAGATGTTACGCATATCAAAGGACAAACAAAGTGTATTGTTATGATATAATTTGTTTTAAAACTAAATGGGTACATTAAATGTAAAATATTTGTTACAAGAATATAAATTTCCCAGAATTCTATTTTTCTTTAAAAAAATTTCATACCAATATGATTTATTTAATAAGCATTAGTTGAAAATAACATCTATTAAGTAAAATATTAATTCAGAGATAAATGATACGTATGAAGAAAATAAATTCAATAACTGTAAAAATTAGTATTTGGTATTTAATTAAAATGAAATATTGACAATAACGAACGGTAAATATACGTTTAAACACGCAAGAAGTACAAGAAATCGAAATTGAAGAGGAGCATGCGCCGAGAACGACAATGCTTTGCAGCACGTTGTAGTTTCACAATCTCCACAGAGAGGGTAGCACCAGTGTTCTATGCAGTACATCAGGAAAACGTACTCGTGGTGAAACATGGAACGAAAATACAGGAATAAATACAGTAATTTACTCTATTTTTGAAATGCTATAATATTATTTTCTGTGCTTTACTCTCAGGAGTTATGCACTTGAGAAGGCATAATGCAAGATAATTTAGATGCAAAATCACATCGTAAATTTAAGAATTTTTATTGAGATTTTTGAAGGAAGATAACTAAACTTACGATAAAGAAAAACCGATTTCTTTTATTAATAAAAATATAATATGATTATTTATCTGTATAAATTAGATTGAATGACTATTCTTACATTTCATAATACGGACTTACACACACACACACACACAAAATGCTTTTAGAAATCATTAACTATGGCCGAAAACAGAAAGGAAAATATTATATTACATTGTAACTCATATTATATATCAATACACGATATAATTTATAGATAGACATGGCAATTTTCTATAAAACAAACTGTCAAATGAACAGGGTATCACGCACATTTTCGACTCAAGAAGATATTTACACGTACATACCTGTAATGCATTAATATAATGCTCTTATTCGCAACGGTGCTTTAAAGAAATCATTTACATTGGAAACACAAATACATTTGAAGGAGGTAAAATATATTATTTCTTTTCTTATTTATTTGCATAACATATGGTACGACGTTAACGGAGGATGTATTTATTTGACGTATCGTCTCCGTTAATTCTGACTGGAAAAAGTCTCTCAATAAAATTCGATGAAGTATCCATTAACATCATCCCCTAACAATGAGGTAGTGGTATTTCAGTGACAATACGTCGACTCAATAATTTTAAATATATTAAAATCTAATAAATTTATATAAAGATATAAAGAAATCTTATAATATTTAAAAGATAAAACAAATAAAACTAAAAGATAAATCAATATATTGTTTTATTTTACTGTAAAATTTTTACGTACGATGCTTTCAGACCTTAATCTGTTGTGAGATCTTTACAGAAATCAAGTCAATGTTCTCCAAGTATTAAAATAATAGAAACAAGTGGTAAATTTTGTCTAGTATTTCACGTAAACGATTGCGCAAAACGTTTACGCATCTGTCTTTCAGCTCTTTTTTCTCTCAAGGAATGGAATACTCTTTGACGATAAAACACCCAGAAGAATTCGTATCCCATCGAAGTCTTCACGAAGGCCGCAATCGTTCTCTGAATGGCATCCGCGTGGGAAACGAGTTCTTGATGACCACGTCTCATTCCTTTTTCTCTCTCTCTTCCACAGTACTTCACCGTTCCTAAGCTCAAGCGTAACTTGTAGAGTAACATTGGGGAAGAAGCTTGTAGCTAGTTTGTACCTTTGAAGACGAGGAGGTATAAACATTTCGGACGGCGGCGCTAAGAGAATTACCTCCACGGGTAGAGTTTGTTAAAAGTGGGAGGAGTCGCCGCAAAGAGACGACAGGGAGAATCAAATTTCAAGAGGGAATGGACAACAAGGAGAGAGAATCGTCAAGGAAGAGAGGAGGTCTGTGAGGAGGGAACTGTCGCTGGAGAGGGGATGCTGGGGAAGCGGATGGTCATCTTTGGGCGGCACTCGAATAGTCAGTTAGTGGAAGCGAGGCGAGATAGTAAGTAGAAAGCAGTGTCGACGAAGGTGACTACACATTCCTGAAGAAAAAAAACAGAATGGAGCCGGTGTGAGTTAGTGCTGAGTGCAAAGGTAATTACTTTGCAGTTGCAATGATACACTGTTCTCTACTAGCTAACTTTAAGGAGTTTTGTCGTAATGTTGTCTGATGCGTATTTTACTATCCTACTCTTTACTTCATTAAGTCTATCATCGAATTTATTTATACAATTTTATATTTCGGAATTGACACTGTCTTAAATTTTTTGGGTATATTGATAGGGTAGCTAATGACACATTACAAACAGCAAAGAAATCAGTTGGAGCTAGTGCACCAAGTGTATAGAGTAGTAGAGATAAATATGTTTAGTTATAAATGGTAAAATGTTTAGTCCGTGTGATGAAAATACTGATGAACAGAAACTTCAGAAATTAAAATTTACTTACATGGGTTACATAAAAATTAATTTGTTCATTAATTATACGGTGTCAATGACAACCTGGCTTTTAACTATTTGCAAGACTCCTGTTGTTTCTTTTCTACCTTTACTTATAATTCTTTATTGCGCGGTTTATCCAAATGTTTGTCATATTTATTTATTGCTGACGCATTACTCATATCCATAGTTGTCTTTTCCTTGTCATGTTCATGTCTCAATCTGCAATATGTTCCTTAACTGAATAGTGTTACATATTCGTGAAATGTTTCATAATTAATTTTGTAGATGAACAGTGATATTAATGTGTGCGTAGAAAGTAATGTAGTCTCGGAAACATGAAACAGTGGTGGCAATAGAAGTGACAAGGTAATGGTCAGCACCTCGGAGACTGTGTCTGAGGAAACGGATAGAGATGGGGCGTGGTCACCTCCGGAACGAAGGGATGGTTGGGGCTGGAGAGATCTAATGAATAGCAAGGGCTCATTGTGAGACCTCACCACAATTACAAGGGGACATAGGACGTCGGAGGCGTCAACCGTCCTCGCTCCCCGGAGGACCCTTAGAGGAGCGAAGACAACGCAACGCTGTGGTCTCTGACTGACTGAGGCGTCTCTACGCGTGAAAACCCTTGCAATTGCGAATGAGAGAACTCCGTGTATACGCTGACGCTGGAATGGAACGGTTTACACAATTCCTGGGACATGCTGAACTCTCTACAGGTTGACACCTAATTCATGGTACAAACACTTTAACTATCTTTTATTGCATAGGAATGTATCAGTGAAAGTGATGAGGTGAGGCGTAAACATTACATTTTTTTCGGAACATCTGAAGGGTCTTGTTTCTGCATTCCTCTTGGCACAGATGGGGATTTCCCTGCTCGAATATCCGTAGCTGCAACTTGTGAGTATGTAATATCTGGTATCTTTGATTGTGCATGCCAATCGCTCCACCGACGCTGTCAAGCATGTATCACTGTTGGTGGACGCAATTTTGAACAGTTATTGTAAAAATTGTATTTGTCAAAGAACACTTCTTTTATTTCTTGAGTTTGCGGCTCACCCCATCACTTGCGCCTATACATTCCTTTTGGATAAATAATTATTACAGTGACCTGCACCTTAAATGTTGTACCATCATGTATACAGTGTTCGAGATCATTATGTATACAGTGTTTGTCAAGTTGCAGCGCCTTGAACAAAGATCTTTCACAATTAATTAAACATTAGTCAAGTTGTTTTTAATACTAGGAGTATTGATGCCATTGTTGTTACTAAATAATAAAGTACTTATCTCTTCATAATCATACACTAACCAACAGATATTCAATACTAAGCTATTTCATTACAATAATGGTTCTTTGAAATTATCTCCATTATCTCCGAGTTGTATATTGAAAATTAGTGTTGTCCATAACTACTTTGCATAATTTATTCACTAATGAGCAACATCAACTCGTGCGGGTATAATTTCGTGTTTTTTAGATGTGACGATTTCTTCTCTGAATAATGCATGGATCTCACCAGAAGAAATATTTTATTTCGAATCTTTCTCGTTTACGTTAATATCTAGTGAATGTTTAAGTTTATATTTTATAGTGATATATGAGTAATAACTGACATTTTCAAGTTTCAAGACAAAATAATTGAATATTGAGAGCAACTAATTCTTGTCATCTGAATACGGGAAACTAAGTTTTCTCCAAATTCTTAATGGCTAGGGAATACTGTATTGGCCGATTCGAAAAAAGTGTAAAAAGAACTGTTTTAGAGTAAAATTCTGAAGTAATGAGTGCATGTGAAAACGTTATTCCTGATTTCAGGAATATTTAATTTCGAAGAATTGGAGCGTTACAATGGACCTGGTCAGTAGTCAGTCGCGGCCGAGGACGGACGTCCCTATGCGTCGCTGCGTTAGCGTACAATAGTGATGATGCAGGGATTTGCCGACTGCGATGAATGAAGAATACGAAGAGTATAGTTGTGCTGCGTGTAAAAAAAAGCGATAAAAACGCAAGTTAATTGGTGCAAAGCAAATAGTTGCGTAAAGTTATTTTTTCACCCTGGTTGTGCAGAAAATCACTGGAAACACGATGGAAATGTTGATCTAGTGAAGTGTAGTGGCCCTTTTGCTTCTTTCACTGTCGCAAAAGAAGCTGAAATAGAGAAAGCAACAGGAAAATGAGGAACGGATCTGCAGGAGAGGTCTTTATTGAAGGTAGTGCCAGTGGTAGGCGTCAATCCTATGGAAATGTACCATCGAATTCTAATTACCACAACATGGAAGCAAAAATTGACTGGATAGTAAGAACGATAAAAGAAATGAATGATGAGGAAACATGTAGAAACAAGATTAGAAGAATTATTAAGGAAGTGATACAGGAAGAATTCGGAGACATTAGACAAGAAATAGCGGAATTGAAGAACAGTATACTAAAAGGGGCAGAAGAACCGAAGGAAAAATACGATACTTTTTTCGGAAATCGTTAAAGTGAAAAGGAAAGAAAACATAATTGTTGTGAAACCAAAAGTGGTTCAAGAAAGTGAAAAAACTAAAATGCTAGTGAAAGAAAAAGTTGATATTACAAATATGGATGTGGGGATCACAAAAGTAAAAAAGGGAGGTAATGCTGCTGTTATCCTGGGATGTGAAATGGAAGAAGAGATAAAGAAAACTAAAAGATGAAGTTCAGGAAAAATTTGGGGATGATATCCAAGTAATGGAACCTAAGTAGGTTATACCAAAATTGAAGATAATAGATATTGATGAAGAAGAAATAAAAGCAAGTGATGCGGATCTGCTGTCTACAATAAAGAAACAAAATAGAATGGAAGAAATAAGTAAAGACTGTCGCATTCAAATCGTAAAAAGAATTGTAAAAGACAGAGGAAATGATGTCAAAAACATGAGGAAATCAACAAAGAATGAAGGATCTGTAATTATACAAGTCTTGAGCGTACACAAGAGATTATGCTGAAACGAGAGAAAATTAATGTTGGCTGGCGAAAATGTAAAGTGTACAATTACGTCAGTGTTAAAAGATGTTTTAAATGTTGGGGTTTCTTTCATATGGCAACAAACTGTAAGAGAAATGTAGCATGCTACAAATGCGCAGGAAACCATGAAACGGCAGACTGTAAAGAAGATAAAAAACAATGTATTAATTGTAAGCTAAAAAACGAAAAATTTAATTTGAATATAAATGACAAACATGAAGCCATCAATGTAGAATGTCCGACGTACAAGAGATTCCTAAATGAGGAGAAGAAAAGAGAAGGATGGGAGGATAAAAAGGAAAAAATATAGCAAGAACAGATGAACAAAGATGTCATTATGCATACTAACGCGCAGAGCCTGATAGCGCATAAAGATTAAATAGAAAATATCGTCATCAAAAAAATTAATTCAGCTGTGCTTGTATTGTCAGAGACAAGATTAACCGCAGAAATTGAAGATAGTGAAGTGAACTGAAGTGGCTATAGTGTAGTTAGATGTGACGGGGAGAATAGATATACAGGAGGTGTATTGATATATACGAGGGAGGACATAAATAGTGAAGTGTTAATGATGAAGATACCTGCAAACTGTTGGATTTTAGGAATGAAAGTTAATAAGAATGGTTACAATGGTGTGATAGTAGCGACATACCACTCACCAAGTGCATCTGATGGTGAATTTATCTAGTTTTTGGAGGAGGTTGTGGAAGAATGAATGCATAGTGATAGGAGACTTCAATATAGATTGTAAAACTGATTATTTTTATTCAAAGAAACTACAAACTAAAATGCAGAGCTTAGGAATGAAACAATATGTGAACAATGCAACAAGAGAAACCAGGAATAGCCAGAAAATTATAGACTTAGTATATTCAAATATTAAAATATATGTTGAAGTGATCCATCAACCTAAAATAACGGACCATGCATGGATAAAAGTTGAACTGAATTTGAGTAGTAGGGTGACACACTTTAGAGAGTTGTTTGCTAGGAATTATAAAATGTTCAATGTTGATAATTTTGTTAAGTTAGTAAAGTCAAATTTAGAGTACTGAGAAAAGGGCAAATAAATTGGTTCAGTGTGTAGCAAATGTCCTATGTGTATATGATCCAGTAAGAAAATTAAAAATCTCAAAAGTATGGGAGGGTAAAAAATGGTTTTCAGATGAAATAAGAGTGGCAGCAAATAGGAGGGATGAGGCATTTAGGAAAGCAAGAGAAACTAGTTCAGATTTAGATTGGATGCAATTTAAACATAAAAGAAATACAGTAGTTAAACTAGTAAAGAAAACAAAAAAGAAATTTTATGAAAATCAGATAGATCTCAATAAGCAGAAAGCAATGTGTAAAACTTTAAAAGAAATAATTCGAGGTGAACAAAATAAGGGATTGAAAATTAAAATATAAATTTTGATATTGTAGATCCGAACGAAGTTAGCAATTTGGCGGACGCATTTAACCTTTATTCCATAAGAAGCATTGAGAATATAATGAAGTCTATACAAGGTGATACGAATGGTGGTCATAGAAAAACGACTATTTTAGTTATAGAGAATAAGGGATCCATAGAAAACTTTGAAATGATTGATATAGAACAATTAGAGCAGTTTATTAAGGAATTACCAAAAAAAGAAAGGTACTGATGAAGGAATAAGTAGCGATATTTTGAAAATAGCCCTTCCTGTAATAAAACAGGAATTCTTAGATGCTATAAACTATTCGTTAGCGGATGGATGTTTTCTAAAGGGTTGGAAAACTTCCACAGTAATGCCTATTCCAAAAGTTGCAAAAACCAAAAAAAAAAAAAGAAAAAAAGAAGCAAGTTGCAGATATAAAGAATGCCGACGATATCGCGATTACGAGCGGTGCAGTGTTTGTTTTGGTTCAACATTCGCTGTCGACGCTGCGGCATCCGTAGCGAAATGATGAAGGACGCTGATATGCAACCTTGGAACGTAAATTGCAAGATGTAGTACTTTAGTTATAGTTATAATCTTATTACTTTATTACTGTATTGGGGTACACGTCTTATAATGTATTACTGTATTAGGGTACAATTTTTATATTGATTTATTTTATATGTAAATAAAAACAGCCGAGAAGGCTAAATAAATACTCAATCAATCAATCAATCAATCAAATCATCAGAGTCGTTAAGCGTTCCTGTGTGAAAAAATGAGATAAAAATATTATTTGGTAACTCAAAATATTCTGTGTCCTATGTATAAATATTACTATAAGATGCGCCGAAGTGTTCATAAATGTACGATTTCTAATATAATTTCGTAACACTAAACATCTCCAACAATTTCTTAAGATGAGAATCGCAGTGCTCTACTTCGAAAAGCGACGACAAACGTTCATCTCTTTTTCTGACTGCATTGCAGGCAGGGAGGCGAAGAGGAAGAAGCCACTGAGAAGCGGAAGGAGGCTGTAAACGAGGAGAGCGTGCACAGTGGCGGCGTCCGTCCATTACCAAGACGCAGTGCGGGGATGCGTTGATCGCCCTTCGAAGACCTGCGCGTCCGTCCCATCCCACGTCGCGCGTCAACATGGTCTAACGACCGCGCTAACGGCGTGCCCATCGGCGGGCGCGCGAACTATGCCCACGTGGGGAGGATGATGCAAGATTCCATGCATGGGTTGATGCTCTGTGGGGTGTGGCAAGGGGAGGGGAGGGGACGGAGCAGATAATGGAAGGTAATGGGGAGAGTGAAGCGACGCCTCTTGTTATGTCGAAAGAATTACAACGTACGCGACTGCAACATTTTTGAGAGTTACAATAGTCACAGACGGAAAGATTGTATTCTTATGGAATATTGTTAAAACCTGAGAGTTGTTTTGATCAAAAACTGAAAGTTTGTTCCTGGTTTAAAACGAGTTTATTTTGATATTTTTTCACAATTGGCATGAGAGTGTGATATAATTCAAATGCCGCATTATACAAATACCAAATCATAATAGCTTGAAATATGTAGTATGAAAAAAGAAGTGATTAAAATGGTAGAAAAATATAGAATAAGAAGGTAATAAGAAATTTGATTTCATGCCTTATTGAAATACTTATAATTTACAGATCATTAAATAAAAGGAAAAATGTGGAAAATGTGATCGTTGGAAGAAAAAAATACATTAATTCCAAGAAATGTTTTGTTTTTTAAAACTCTTTTACTATACCTAATCCCCCCCCCCAGGGGACTTAGATCTAGTAAGTAAGTGTTTGGCAAACACGGGGCCGCGAGCTGAGCCTGGCATTACTTCCACTTATACGCTCCTTCCTTTCTCTTTCTTGACCTTCCTTGGTCACCTCTTGTTCTTTTCGATCCCGACGCTAGGGTATCTTTCATTTTCCTCTTCCTTCCTCTTCCTTTTTAAAATTATTTTTATATAATAATATATGTAATATTATGAGATATGTTGATATTTGAGTTTTGAATAGTAATTCAGGAGGGTTTTAGTGGGTATGGTTCATTCGGCGAGTCCCACACGCGGGAGAGTCATGTTGGCTCTCCGTACTGCGTAACTGCATTTTCCCTACCTGTACAAGTTTTTAGGGCTCTAATGACCTCGATGTCGACGAGCCGTAAAGCCCCACAAAAAAACTTAATCATTTACAAATAATTTGATTTTTATGAATGTAAACTTTACGGAACCGGTAACAGTATTTTATACAAAACTCAGTTTGATAATTATTAATTTTCCATCTCAGTGAACCATCGCATCGCTTTCATTTTTACTCTAAAATGTGTCTTTGATGTAATTAATTTTTGAAGCTAATATATTAGATGAACATTTTTCTGTAAAAGTTCAATTAAGTAAAATTCCTTCTTATACTACGACGGGTTGTACTGCACATGGACAAAATAAAAACGCATTTTTCGTTGAAAATATCATGAGTGTGTCAGTAAAAACTGTTACTTATACTTTAGAGCGAGCGCGTACTCTTTAATTTGGCGATATAGTCTAATTCGAATAATAAAATTGTGATGCATATGATATGTACTTGTGAATTCCCCAATATCCAAAATAACCAGAGACATTAATTTCCGGTAAACGTACCTCGTTATTTCAGAATAGTCATATCGTTAAAAAAGTATAGTAACTTACAGTTCAGAAAGATTTAACATAGCTATTTCCCTTATCATTCCGTATGTTACGCGGACGTTCCATGTTTGTTTCAACAGCGTGCATTAGGCAAACAACGTTGACAACCACGCAGAAGTCTTAATCCAACTCCCAGGGGAACATGTAGCGACTTAGCGACAACTGAATTCAAGTTATGAAAGTACCTTCGCAATCGAAACGCAAAGCACATTTACGATCGAGAGAGTAATCGACTTCGATAGTACAGCACGAGCTCCGCACAGTTAATTGTGCCGCAAACTACTGGTACTGTCGGCATCATACACATATCACGTTTTCCAAAGCCATGAGCCTCTAGCAATATCCGTTATCTCAGCGGTTGCAGTGTTTCATGACGTCGCTGTCGTTTAGTATTCCACGTGTGGGCGGCTAAATCTAATAAAAATTAGTAGCTTTTCTAATGTTATCGTTTTCAACAGTTGTATTTTTCTCTTTCCAGTCTCTAAAGTATTTTCAACATCTGTGGTTAGCATAGGAATTATAGGAATTACCTCGTACTTCATTGATGATAATACAGTTTGTAAGTAAAATATAGATAAGACTTTTACTTTAAATTTTAGAAATTGCGTACGTTATTATGAAATACATATTCTTCGTAATTACAGTGTAAAAATATATAATACATAAAATGTATATAATAAAAAATATAATAAATTATTGATGATAAACTCGCATCAAACTATTGTAATTTAACTAAAGCTATAATGACAGGAATTAATATTTTGGGTGAGGAAAAAAAAGCAAGGGAATCAAAGAGTTTAAAATTTATTATTTATATTCGCGAAAACTAATTAAGGTGGTGAAAAAAACTTGCTGCTAAACTGTGTATTTTGCTGTGGGTTCTATTAAAAAAGCCGGGTAATGTAAACAACTCCTCAGTAACGGTATTGGGAGCTGCGATGACCACGCTTCCGCAGCTACCACTTTGAAGGAAGACACATCAAGCATTTTGCGGCGGACACGTAGGTAAATTGAGCCTAAAATAACATGTCATCAATGACGACGCAACAACGGAGTGGGTTGCGTGAAAAGCGTCTCACGAAAGCAGCTCCATCGCCACTATTGGCATTCGAATTCCGCCGCTCGTTCCTATCATGTTCAACATATCACTTACGTAATGACTCACATCTCATTTCCACGTGTCTTTATCGCCACCTACATATCAGTTTCAGTGGTTTTGTAGTTTATCCTCCCCTTTTTCTGCATTTTTAAACACCAACATCACTACTGGAACCACAACTACTTCTATTTAGGCTAATATCACTATAACATGTTACTATCCTAATCATTTCTACCTCCATTTTGTTCGATGTTGTGGTATATGGTCTACATAACCACCTCGCCAACGATGTACGTCATTGCGGTGCGCTCTTACCTATTATAATCTCTTCACTTATCACTTCTTTATATTCATTCGTTACCATGCCGATCACAGTTATATATTCCTCGATTTCATTTCCTTGTCTTTTATTAACTCTACCTTATGTTCACATTCATCACACCTTAGATTTCAGAAACAGTAAACACTAACCTCGTTCCTCATCACACTTCACATTCCCATAATACATGCTCTGGGCCTTAAACTCCTATTTTATACATACATTCCTTCGTCTCCATTTTTTTATCCTCGCCAAGTAGGTATTATAAATTTCAAACCCGATAATGAATTCAAATAAATATTTATTTGGCTGAAACCATCTAGTATGTGTCATTAGATTCGTCTTTGTACGGTATATATTTGTAATTCATTCGTCCCTTTATACTTTACCATCATCGCACTCCCCACCCACTCACTAACTCCATTTCCAGCGTTTTTCTCTTTCCTTCATCCCAGTCACCATTATTTATCCTTTCTTGTTCCATATTGTCAAAACTTTGTTTTTCGCACATACCCGCCTGTGCTATTATTAGGCATATCTTCTAATCTAGACACTGCGCGATATGTCCCTGACAAAATCAGTAAGCATAATCTATGTAATGTTTTAGTTTTTTCTATCAACCTCCTCCATCACTTTCACAGTCCTCATTGTTCCATCAGACACGTCCTTCTATCCCCACTCCTGTAACATCCTCCAAAGCAGCTCCTGTCGCCATCAAAATGGCCACATAATGGGCACGCACGCCAGCCGCTGCGCGACTCCGCCGCGCCTCACTGCCTTGCCACCAAACCGGCCGGTCGGCAGCGTGGCCACCCCGCGACCGCTCACGGCTAATCACTTACGCGCAGGTAACCCCTAGTAATTACCATTCGCCCTAATTGGTTTTGTTCGTCCCCTCTACGATCCCACTCGTGCTTCATTACCGTTACAAGCGATCGAGCCCGCGTCCGAATATGGCATCTTGCATCATCAATGCGTCACACAGCTTTTATTAAAAGGGAAAGGGAGTAATGTTGACTGTCGAATTTAATGATCGTGATTTTTTTGCTTTTGAATTTTTTTTTCAATTGAAATGATGGCGTGTTCACCTGAAGAGTATATGGTTGCTTATCTTATCTAGTGATCATTATTTGATGTTCACGAGATGGCAAGCAGTAGTAAACAATAATGGGGATTTAATGGCGTAGCTGCGGAAGAGAAGATTAATATATTAATAGAAATCGAAATTAAATTATTTTCACGTTGTATGAGTTTCTAATCAAATATGTTCACACCTTAGTAGTGCAGTAAAATTCTTATGAGATAGTATATTTTTCTAGAATGCATTACGTGAGTATATTGAAACTTCTTCTCAATTCAGTTCAATTTAATTTGTTTTGAGTTTTACTTTAGGATCTACACCTCTCACAGTTTAAACTACCAACTACATTTCTGTCACCAGGAACTTAAACCAGTTTCAACATAGTACTAGGATTAATCGTTTAGCTCCATATATGTCTTATATCTTTTATCCTTCAAAGGACAGCAAATTAGTTGGAATTAAACGAAACGAGCTGTTGGTAACATAAGCTTTACATTGGCTCTAAACCAAGCTCTAAGAGATTATTACCAGAAAGACAATGATAAAGTCGATGTTTTATTCCAAGCGAATGATAACTGAAAGTGGAATATATTTTTTTAAACAATACAGAAAAGGACACGGTACCGTTCACCAGTACTTGAAATGAAAGTGTGGTGTGAGAAAATCATATTCTTATAAATTTCAATATTTTTCTACTTTCACTCGTACGAAAATAATCGTATTCCTCTTTCTATGAGTAAGATATCTAAAAGAAAGAGTTTGTACAGGAGAGAAGGCTTAAGAATTACGTGCCCATTCATGATATAGTCGTCCTGTGCTTTCAAGTTGGGAGCCTCTTATCCAAGGGTTCAGCCATCCTTATGCACCCATCGTTAGAGACCTAATAAATTTGAGCTACCGCGTCACAAAATGAAATTTCAGTGAACAAAATTTTAAAATTATCGAAACATCTCAATTGTAAAATAACAGTCAGAAATATTACATTCAAAAATACATTTATATTGCTCGTAACTTAATTTGCAAAAACATTATCGTAACAATTATTGTTTCATAAATATGTTTATGATATGTGTAAAATATTATCAATTTGTCTCGGATTATCTATTTAGTTTTCGATATTTTCTTGAATATGTAGGGTATAGAAATTTACAAGTATATTATTCTACTCTGTAAAACAAATCTAATGTTTGAACACTATTAATAATAAAAAAGATAATCGTGATCATAAAGTTCGTCATCGTCTTCAAAAGCCAGCGTCCACGTCACCGAGAGCAGCCTCTTAGCCAGCTCCATAAAGCCAGCGACGCTCAGCGCTAGAGCAGCCGGGCAGTCCCAAGAGCCTCTACGCTCTTGGATGCTGTTGATTCAATCTGCGCTCTATTATCCTTCTCTCACACAGCGCACGACGTTAATGCTTGTCTAAGTCACATGGACAGTCACGGCGGGCGTCTGGCGCGGACGTGTACAACGACTTAGAAGAAGGAATCGAGGGGATTGCGAAGCGAATCTGAAAAGCATTATTTAATCAGGGTTATTAGCATTGTTTCATAATGTTTCATCTGATATAGTATTGTCAGATAATGACGGTAATGCGTTAAAAGAAAATAATGACAATGAAATGATAATGACATAAACGTCAGAGGAGATTTGAATTAAGAAGATTTTCCAATAAATACAAATAATAATATTTTGTCCATTATATAACCTCGATGAAACACACAATATATTGTGATTATAGAAAATTGGTAAGTTATAATTTATCTAAATGCAAAAATATTTTTTACATCTTATTTCTACATGCTTGAGATTTTATCATGAGCTATCCTCTTCCCCCTACAATATTTTGTTGGATACACTGTTGGAGGAAGGAGACAAATTGTGTAGCTGGGGAATCTGAGGGAACTGAATCATTAGTTTTCTGAGAGAGAAAAGTTAGAAGAACGTATTAAAAATCTCACGCAGTTCGTCCATTCCACTGCAGGAAACAAATCGTAACCGCAAACAGTAGCTGTGTTCTACTTCTTAATAATTCTATCATCTTGATATTAATATGACACCCTTGTATTTTGAAAAAAAATGAACAATATTTCGATACGAACTTCGTTGTATTTCAGTTAGCGTACTCACCTAATACCACAACGGACTGTTACTCGCGGTTAATCGCGGTTGATATTGATTGTGCTGATAGGTAAAATGGAAATGCCATAGGTTCTAAGGGTATTCCCGTTTCCCCACTATTCATCACTTTACCTTTATCTTCAGCATTCCCTGCGCATCTGTTTTCGTAGGATAAACTAAACAACTTCTGTAGATCCTTGTCACTAAACTGTCTTGCCGCAATACACCGACTAAAAGACTCTCATACAGAAATTTTTTTTATTCTAAAAATTTATGCAAATTAACCGTATTGGAAGTGAAATCATAATAGATTTACACACACGTATCGAACTTGATTTTGTAGATGCGTCTATTTCACTATTTCACCTATTAACATTCAAATGATATGAAATCCGCGTCGAATAAAGTGATATTACATATTATTACTGTAGTTCATTTCAACACCAGTAATGAATGACTTCATTAAAAAGCGTTGTAGAGTAACGTACGGGAGTTTCTACTAAATAAAACGTTTTTTACCGAGAAAGGACATGGTGATTCTTATTCCGACTTATCTAATCATACAATGATCACTTATAACTTTCACAATTTATACAACGCTAATGACTTTCTTAAATGAGGATGCTTTATGAAACCATGTTTTTAGTTGTAAAATTATACGTGATATATTAGTCGAGCGAAAAAAGTAGATTTGCTGCTTTGTAAGCTATGAACGTAGAAACTGGGCCAGTAGATGTCGGGGCTTGAAGGTGCAGGAACCACCCTCTGACTTTAAGACCGCCTCCGGATCTGTCGTTAATTTTACGGCCCGCTCATTAACGTGGCTGGCATTTCATGGCCGCTCCGTTCCTCGCCAGTTCGCTTGCCTGTGTTGTGCCACGCTGTAGCTTTCACGTTCAAATGCACAGGTGCGCTCATCACCGTTCCTCACCCTATTTCTTGCATGTATTCCGTATTGCAATATCTTCTGTGATCACGACCACCTACCGTTTTACTTATACAAGATGCTTCTCTCACTAGTATTCACCTTCAGTATCATCATTTGCTTGCACTAATGTTAGTTATTAAACCTTCTCTCTCCAAAACTACTCAACTCTCATAATTCATTTTACTTTGAAAACTGTCTGTTTGAGTAGATCATTCAGGAGTTCTGTCAATTTCTCAAGCTCTGAAATTATATAATTGCTCTTCTGAAATTGTCTGTATTAAATGCTTGTATAATTTACAGTTGAATGTGAGTAAAACTGAAATGACAAACATCCGGAATGAAAGAGAGCGCATATTCTACAAAGCATATATTCACTTTGTAATTATTTGAAGTAACTATTGAATAATTATTTATTTTTTTATTGTGAGAAACACATAACTGTATACAAATATAGTAAAGTTTAAGAACACCTTTAATAATTCTGTAATATTTATAAGAATTGTGTATATTTGTTAAAGTTAACTATTTTATTCTTATCGAAAATTCATTGATAAAATGAATACCTTTCTCTTAATTTTAAGAAACGACAACAAACGATGTGAAGGATGATACTAGGTGATTTTCGAGCCAGAAACAATAGTGGGATTCGCAATATTTTACATTTTATAAATTAGAAAGAAAAAGTGTCACATTAAGTTACAAAACCATCAAGTGTGAAATACCTTAAAATAATATTTTTTCTAATAATGATAATAACATACAAATGCACCACTTATGCTTTTTAATAATACTTATTTTGACTTTAAATGGATTGAAGATTTACAGCTGGTGCGATTGTGCGATTTGAGCGTGCAGTAATCTTACCAGGATGGAACATGGAAAAACGGAGAACAATATATTTGAAGAATTAGCGAGAGCATAATTTTGTTTTGATTTAGTGTTCTTTTACATTTGGTAAGTAAGGTTAGCATGATGAAGAGCGATAATTTTACTTTAAATGTCATTAATGTATTTATATTTAAAACAAGTAAGTAACAATACACAAGAGTTTTACAAAGATTACTATAGGTAACTCTGGCTAAGAAAAATTCTAATCGTGTAGATTTTCACAAAAATAATATTTTACGTCTGTAATAATTTTTCTAAAAATCTTTTTTCAGCTGTTGCGATGGAGATATAATATCCATGACTCCACACTCTTGGCTATGTCATTCTTTGTATGAAAATATTGTTAGAGGTAGTAAGTAAAATAATGTAGTTAGGCTTGTTAGTTGATGCTAATATAAGGTGAAAAAATCACAGGAATTATGTACAAAATGAAGTTCAAAAATATACACGAGCCCTCTGTATGTCGGGGCTCATTTGTAATACAGATCATTATATTATGCATTGATCAAATCAAAAATGGAATATGTATTCTTAGTTTAGGAGAAACATACATCACCACCTTGAAGACATCAGTGACTCCAAAAATAATTTGTAAGAATTATACGAATCAAACCCAAAGCAGAACATTCTTAACCACATTTAAAAACTTAAAAATGCATACGGCTTAGGAATGTTATACTAAAATTTTATACAATACTTTTTAACAGAAGTAGCAAAGAATGTGACAATGTAAAAACGTAGGATATTCAGAAGTAAGTTGAACCCAAGTGTACAAAACCTAATGTAACTATTTTGAAGAAATTGTATTCCTACTTAGCACTTAAGTTTTTTTAAAATTGCTTACCTAGTTGTATTACAACAATTATTGTGAAAAGAAAAGTTATAAAGACAACCAAGGAGTATTACAATATCTGGAAAATGTAGATCTGTTTGATTATTTATTGAAACGACAAATATTCTCTATATTTATGTGCTCATTGTTTTGTCACATTATGTATCTTGTATATGAAATATATGTGTAGAAGTAAAATTAAATTACCTGGACTTATTTCAATATTTTGTATGTTGGAATAATTGATCATTTTTTGCTTTGGTTTTGTGAATAATTCCTTAAAATTAAATTATTTTATAATTATCAATACATCGTTCAATTTTGACAGTGACTAAAGCAAGTCATTGTTATAATAGAGCTACTTATAGAAAAAGAGAGACAACTGTTAATTCGGTCAGACATTATCCGCTTGTTCTCGAACTACTTTTTAGGGAGACATACATTCCGTCCCAAGCATGATTATATCCTCGGGATGTAAACTTCATCAATCCAATAAATATGTAAAGTAAGTGAAAGTAAGTATTTTGTTGAAAAAAAAATTATATGTTATTATTATATTTGTACTTTAAAAAATTGTAATTATTATATTAGTACTTTAAAAATGTGTTAATAAAGAATTCACGCATTCATACATTTATATAATGAAACCCCAGCAATTGATTGTTCAAAATTGCTTTTGTTAACTACGTCTGTAATTTAAGTTTTGTCACCTCAGTTACCACATACCAAATTCTTTACTACTATTTCTTTCTCTGTGAGCCATATACCCTAATATTTCTTTTATTTGTCCGCATCAACACCAGGGACTGGGATATTCTTCCGATAATATTTCCTCCTATTCCTCTTCATTCCGTATACTTAACTCACCTGTCTTGCAGCGGTGGCAGCGTCATTTCTAACGAGGCCTGGCGGAGCGCACGATTTTATGATTTCTGGCGCAGGTGTTGCTATCGTTCTTTAGTGTTTATTAGATGAATTACTTAGCACGAGTCGATGGAGGCGTTAATGGCGTGTTATGAAACGGGCTCTTGAAGACTGCAACGTTGCATTCATATAATATAGGATATAAATTATTTCACAAAATAGAAAATTGCATAATTAAACTATTTTACTTATCGCTGATAATATACATAAAACGACAATACGTTTCCACGAACTGAAGAATCATGACTTATATTAAAATTGCGTATAAATGTATTCGAATGATATAAATTTTCCAAATCGATATTACTCAGTCAATTACGTTTTATTCTCTCTGGTCCTGTTTTTGCGAATTCTTCTTAAAGAAATATTCCGATGTAAATGCATGTTTTTCGTTTCGTAACTGAGATAGAATTTTGGTATGGAAAATGTCTTCAGAAGATCATTCTTAAGAAAAGTATTATGAAAATATGAGACTATTTTTACTGAATAGAATGATATTTTTGTATTGATTGAAAGTGGTTATAATTATATATTAATGAGCAAATAATACAAAAAGGGAGTAGGTGGGTATGCCCCTGTTGATGAATAAGCAGCAACCGGTGGGAGAACCATACAGCTGTGTAATGCGGGTTGTAGGTGGCGCGTTAGAAAAAGGACTGAACCCAAAGAGAGGCAACCGCGTTTGCAATGAACGCTGGAACTAGTGCTAGCGCACTCGAATTTGCTTATCACGGTGAACTATTGAAGCAGAACAACGGCCTGTTAATGATCAATTATTCGCTTCAGAAACTTCCACACCGGAACGCTGTGTTAGGGTGAAGGCGCAGAGAAAACGGGAGGGAGACCCGTCATCGAGTCGATGTTGATTCATCATTGAAATGTTGAATACAAACAGACATTTAGAGAATATTGTCATTGAAAGGGATACTTGCGTTAATCAAAGCACTAAATTATATTGATGAATGTATATTTCGGAAGATAATGAAGATAGCTTATAATATATGCGTGTAGAACGTCGCGCAATTTTCATTGCAAACATTGCAAACGAGTTGATAAGTAAATTAATTAGATCTCAAAACAATTATGAATGCTCCCAGAATTTGAAAGAACTGTTATTTATCCATCGTCTTCAAAATCTTATGGAAAATATCAAATTCATAAGCGACGAATACAAATAATTTTTTTGTAATTACTCATATAACAAATTTTTACCTTTGTTGAAGCCGTCGAAATAAAAAAGAACATCTTAATTACAAATATACTAAATTGTATTGTACCAATGATCACTCACTTTGTATATTTAAGATATAAATGGATCAAAAGTCTGATAATGTCGGGTCTACTAAAAAAAATCTTTAAATTCACTATCATAATTAAAGGAACATTTACATTGGGCGATTTAGTCTCTATCATTCTCAATTTTCATCTGATTGAAAATAAAAGATATGGGGTCATATCCCTGAGGTATATATAAAAGAATCATTTCATAAATCACACCAGAGAATTTACACAAGTTAACCACATTATTTTTCGATAAACATCAAGCTTAAAAAATACTACGCAATCAAAATATTTTTATCCTCAAAATTAGATTTTAATCATATTCAAAGTAAAATAAAGTGAAATGCATTTGAATCACTCGAAGATATACATTAGCGTTTATAGAACTAATCGCGTATTAATTCATTGTTAACATCTTGGTTTTTCTCCAGGTATATTTAAAATGATCTGCACAGGAAATCGAAGTTTGTTCAGTTATTGTGACATTTAACTTTGGAATTGTGTTACAGAGAAAACATTGGTATTTATTTAAATGCAAAAAAACTCTATTGAATTACAAAACCAAAAAATATCTATTTTTGTATACCGTTGTTTGTTTGCCAGTCGCACAAAACTATCTTCCATCATTGTGGCATAAATTCATAACAGAATGATTTTGTTGATATGTACTGCATGTCATCTTGAAGTATCGGGTTGACTTTGACTGTAAACTGTATAGAACATGTAAACTGTCTGGTATTCGTAAGTGGGGCAAAGAAATATGGATGGAAGGAGATTCAATTTGGTATTAAAATAATTACATTTTCTCCTCAAGTGACATCTATTTCTGAATTCTACTTTGTTTAGCAAAAAACTACTAAAGGGGATATGTGATGACATAATTAACAGGAAAAGGACAACTTTTTGAATGGAAATGTAACAGATTTATAACATAAATTTAGGGTTACAAGTTTGGAAGCATTCATTAATTAAGCAAGGATTCAAAGTCAATTAAGCAAGAATATTTTATAAACGAACAAATGTAATATCGTTTACTTTACATATTTATTCTCTCCAGTAAAAATATATTAGATCATTTATCTTATTAAAACAACGATTTAAAATAAAATAATTTTCAAATTGTTGATTTTCAAAATATTTTCTAAAAGCTCCATATATTACTTCTAATTTTGTTATTTCTTTACATGAACGGAACACCGTCATAAAAAACTAGATGCATTGACTGAGATCTGTTGGGTGATCCATCTTTGTAACGAATTGATTCATACCAAACAAAATTTTCGAAGAAGATTTTTTACTACAGTGAACCCTTTTTATCGTCAAAATCCGTCTCAAAATTAAATGATCCGTTTATATATTTTACTCTATCTCAAAACATATATTAGATTATATGTTTTTATTTTCGCATTTTTAACCTAAAAATCATTTAATTTTTTGTGCATTGAAGTATTAATTGACAATAGTACTAAATATAGATCAATAGAGCGTTAAGAGAGACAGTATTTCAATTGTTCAATTTCGGTTTATTCTTTAAAAAAATCTATCATAAGTTCATATGTGAGTGACATACTATTTGATTACAATCAAAATCAGTTTGTATTAGTTCACACTCCATCTGTATGTTTGAGATTGAGTACTTACCAATGTGTAATCGATATTTGAGTTTATGTTTTTCCGATATTATATACTTCACATTTCAATTCGATTATAGGTTTCCACGTGTATTTGTTATAGCGAACTGTCTATATCAATAAATTACTAACTGTACTCTTTACATTGTTCCGTATAAGTTCCTGTCGTGAGCTCTTTATTGAGGTGTAGACCATAAGGATTCCAGTGCATCCCGGCGTATCGACAGGAGACAACTAAGACTCCATTTTCACTCCTCCATCGACGCTTTCCTCCATCTGCACCTGGCGTCCAATTCACCCACCCCTTCGCATCTCTCCTCTTTTCGCTGCGGCACTCCACTCCTTTTACTACAGGAGTAAAATATAAAAGCCGGATTTCCTCATAGGAGATATAGGAAAATGTTAGTGGCCATCCCTTGCGCCCAATTTATGAGCCCTTAAATCTCACGGATTTCATTCGAAGCTGTTTTTCCACGTCTTCTTTCCCTTCCACTGCGCAAATACTCCTACATCTTCTGGAGTTCCTGTCAGCCTGTTTCCCTTTATACGAAGGGGTGTTGCCGATGGTCTAATTTTTTTTCTTTGTTCAAACTGTATGGTTGTTCTTTTTTTTACAACATTCTCGGCGCGTCACAAGCTGCTGTGGCTGGGTTTCCTTATCCCACTCTTCCTCCATGTAGTATATCCTATTCTCCATCTCTTTTCCTCATCCACTTCCCCATTGCTTCTTCCACCACATGAGTCTTATGGTCGCGTCGTTCTTCGCACACCAAGCCAGTTGACAAACGAGGATGTTAGCTACGCGACATCTCCAAAGAATAAACGGGTCACGGATTGCTAGTTTTTGGCTACGTCAGGTACGCGTAGAGATTCTTTTCGTCCCACGTTCTTTTTTTCGTTGTATACTGGTAGGCGTGAACCCACGCGTATCTCTACGTTTCAGAGAAAAGACAGTGGGATATCCTAAGTGAACCAATTCCTCGTTTTTGCGCTTTGTACTGTTCCCTAGGGAGTGTGTGGAGCGTCGGTCATTGGGCCTCTGCCGTGAAGGAGTGAAGGGGTGGTGTGGAAGGGAGAGGCCGAGGAAGTGGGCGTTGTCATCTTGTTTAAAAAGCGATGGACTCTGCCGATAAGGAAGCGGGACTTAGAGGAACTTCCGCGGCGGCTGTAATTCCCCGGTGCTGCTCTCTGCCATTTGTTACGGTCGACGAGGAATGGAGCGGAGTAGCGGGGCGAGGAGGCAGTCCCAGACAGGCCTCGCTCGAAATCAGGGCAATCTCGAAGGGGAGAACGGGAGTTTGGAAAGCATCCTGACGGGTCAAGGGGAAATAGCCAATGGCTAAGGAATTGGAAATTACGACGAAGCATTGTGGAAGAAGCCAAAGGAATAATGCAAGTGGATGATTAATAGCAGACGAAGAGTGGAGTTCTTTCTAACTATATTTTTGCGTTTGCGAGGAATTGAAATGGTATTGAGGACAGAATACAACAACATTGGTATTAGATACACTGTAAAGAAAGGTTTATCGGTTCTGTAAGTCTCCTGATCAAAGTTTTTAGAAATAACTTATTTCAGAACGTCTAACGTTATAACGTGTAACAAGAAAAAAATACTGATTGCTTGAATTAAATATGTCCAGCAAATTCATTAGGGTACGTCACAGCAATTAAATATTCTTACGTCTAGGAATATGAATTGAATTTTCCACAAGATGTTCTCTCATTACACAACGAATCCTATCAATATTCTTTAATTTATTTGTAAAAAAGTAAAATTTAATAAATAAAATAAAAATAAATTATACTAAGACACGATATGAAATAAGGATATGCATCATATTTTGAAAATATTTTCAACCTCATGTGCTTGTGAACTTTAACTGTCGAAATTACTGGCTTGGTTGGTAGGGATAACAAGTCGGTGAAATATGGAAAGAAATTATTCTCTCTTACGTCTATATCATGCTGATAGAACCGGTGCCTCTCACCTGTTTACGTTACCACACAAATTTTAAGGTTATTGGATTCACAATGCTTATTCGTAAAGAAAAATACCTCTAGTATTGACAATCTGTATTAGGGATAGTACTATTTTGAAGAAAAATGATTGATGAATTACAAAACTCGGATTATCGACTAGGGATGTAGTACCTACTCGGAAGTAAGACAAAGTACAATGTAACAGTACAATACGCATGAACATTAAGACATAAGTAATGTTATTTAGTCCCCACATAGGGAGAATCAAATATTCCCTCCCCGTTGTAGGAATACCTCCGACAGGGGTTGGGTCTCCGTCGCTTCCACAACTCTTCTTACCAAAGAGCTTTCTTGCCACCAACGCGCTCCACCTGTAAGCCATGCGCCTCCATTTTGTCTAGTCGGGATGGCCCTTGTCTGCATTTTCACGCGCAAGTAGTCCGTTTTATCCTCTGGTGACAGCCATGTTCACCGTCGTGCCGCCGTCCGTGAAGTAAAGGACAACCACCTTCTTCCGGTCTCGCTACTTTCCTCCTTCCTTCCTTCCGCGTCCCAGTCCCTTCATTTAGAGAAGGCTAAGTCCACCGATAAAATCCAATTTCCCCTAACAAGAACAGATACAGAGTGACGAAGTAGGGAACAAATGCAATACGACCGGAACGCTGAAGGAGATATCGCGGCGGCGGCGGCGCAGATGTTTAACCCGGTCGACGCTAGGAGCGCTGACGGCCGGAAATAGGGCCGGAAGTTGTGTCGGGGGCCGGACGCAGGGCTGTTGCGGTCGACGAATCGCGCGTGCGGTCTAAGGAAGCGATGCAGGGAGAAACGGAGCAGTAGAAAGGAAGAGTTCGACAGCTTTCCACAAGTTTTGTATCCGGCTGGTGAAAGACTTGTCAAGGCGAGGGGAGAGGCTAGTGTACTCAGTCACTATTCTGAGGCAGGGGTGAAGTCGGATAATAGTGTGCAATGAAATAGGGGAAATGAAGAAATCTCTGATAAGATTGTAAAATCATCATTTACTTGTGATTCGGAAATGATTACAAAAATCTATCTTAATAAAATCTGAGTTTCTTATAAAATACTTTACCATGTTTCACTGAGCAGTAAAACATTATTTTAACTGACACTCCTTTGAGATAGTTCAAAAATGGAATTATTATTTGAACTTTGAGGCAGTTGTAGATACTTAGGATACAACTGTTGGTATTCGAGGACTATTGTAAATCTCAAAGGATATCATGTTTCACATTGAGGGATCTCTTATCGTTAACAGTTAAAAATAATTGTAGGACACATACGCCGATACGGATCTTATTCAACAATGACTTTTCAAATTCCCCTCGATTCCCTGATTAAGTTTGTTCTCCAATTTCACATGAAGCGGAACTTGTAACACATACGCACCTTCCTTTCCTCATTCCTAGCATCTCATTCCCGCTCCCCCTCCCAGTGTGCGAACTCCCCCCGAGGCGAACCGTGGTGGCGCCAAGTGGCTGCGAGGAGCCACAAAGTGCTGGAAACTTGCAGCGCTGTTGATCTTCGGCTTGTGCTAGTTAAGAACTTGGATGAATAGTCTAAGAAGGTCGATCTGGGTCACGGGCGTGAGATTAGCATGGTTTCTTTTGAGTGAGACACTCGATATAGAACATGAGCAATATGAATATAAAATAGAATGCACGACGAAACTGGAAGTTGCAGAAGAGTTCAATGAAATTGGGAGAAGTACAGATATAAAAGGATTAGACGAGAGAAAGGGGAATTTTGAATATGAAAGCTTCAATGGAAATTGATTAAATGAAATAAGGAAAGAATGAGGAGGAATACAAATTACAATTTTCTTAATATTGATGTAAGAGGTCAAGGCAAATTTTGGGGGAGTGAACGTGATTGGCTAAAAGAGAATGGGATGTAAAGGGAAAAGCATATTTTGGAGGAAGAAGGATGTGAAAGTCGTTTTGCACTTAGTATACAAAAGGTTTTTTCCTCAGTAGCTCAGCGAAGGAGAGTTATATTAAATATGTGAAGAGCTTTGTAAGTAGAAGAGATCAGAGTCGAGATGTCTGGAGAACCTGGATATATCAGAGTTTATGAACACTTGGTGAGGGAAGAAAATCTATATTGAAGAAGCCACAGTTCTTTTTAAGATTCCCTTGAAGACTATGCTCTTATTTCTCTAAAAGCTCGCTAGCAAAATGTTTTAAAAACTTAATTAACAGGAGCAGAGCGCATGGTTTTCTTCCACCTTGCGGTTATTTTTCTGGATTAAATCTCTGAAACAAACTATCTCTTCCTTACTAACTTAATGAATATGCAACGATATTTTGTTAGATCATGGTTATGGAACATCGTATTTTCAAAATGAAAGATAAATTTTTCCTCTATTTTGCATAACCATTTTCCAGCTTAAAAGCTTTACTTGAAAGAAAGAAATAAGTGCCATGTACAGACGCCATATTAAATTAATGTCTTATTTAATTTGATTCTTTCATAATTTTGTGGAATTAACTTCTGGAATCTTAAACGAGTTCTTCAAATGATCTATGTAAATTTTAAATGATTTTTTTCCAATGATTTTGACATACATATAATTTTCGTTTGATTCTAACAAATCTGATTTTCTAGTTGTTTTGTGCTTAAACCCCATTAAAATGAAGACTTCTTGATTATACTTTCGTGTCACTTCAACATTTCAAACTTAGCAGTTTGAGAATTAGCCACTGCAAATGTATGTTTCTCAAAACAGTCCTAGATTGTCTTAAAATATCTGTACACAATTTCAAGGTATTCTGTTATGAAGGAATGCATATTTATAATTTCTTTTCTGAAATGCACTTAAAGGAAGATTTCTCTATGAAAAGAGTCTTCTTCCTTAGAACAAAGACCCCAATCCTACAATCGTATCTCTATCACCTTGAATAGAACGCTTACGTTCACTGTGTGCGAGTAAGGACAGTAACTCCGGAAGCAGGCGACTTACGTTGTGCACAGAAGGGTGCACCATTGGGTCAATATTAATCACTGAAATGGATTTACTGAGAGCCTCGTAGTCATGGATGTTACAAGTAGGCTTGAAACAGTTTCTTTTGGAGAGTATGGGGCATCTTGGAGGAGATGGTCGCAATATCATACTGAATAGAAAATTAAGTCGTCTGGTGTCACTACAAGATAAATCACCATTTTTGCAATTTGAGATTAGAGCAAATTTTACAAGTGCTACATTGCCTCTATACAAGAGAGAAAAATGACATTCAGAACTGGAAACATAATGCTGTTTTAAATGTTTTATTGTATGGTTGGTCCTAAAACAATTCAAGTAGATGAAAACTAGTAGGTACTCGTAAATCTGACATATAGTTATTAAAATAAGATACGTCCAAATTATATATATATAAAATGGTTAAGTTTAAACCAAAATGAAACTCATCCAAAATAAAATTCCTAATGGAGATACAACAATAAAGAAACGATATTTTTGGAAAAACTTGTGTAAAGCTTTCAAAAAGAAATAAATGTATTTTTCATGGTCAGATATCTTATTCGGTTGCTTTTTATTTTGTTTAAAAATGATTTGGTACAAGTCAACTCAATTGAGAAGTGATGTATCAACGGAGGTCAGTCAATACAAGATAATTAAAATTTTAGCAGGTATGTTTACTTCATACATACTCTGATATAAAACCAGTATGTTTCTATCTCCAATTATCTACCTGATGTTTACATGAATTTTAATAAAACAATTTTTTAAATCGTATACGCTGAGATGTTGAATACTATCTTAGAATTCTAGCTAAAATATCTTGTGTAATATACAGAGGCATTTTATTTTATTTTCTTACGTAGGTACAGTAGCTCATGGGAGGTCATTAGACCTAATTGGTTTTATTTCCCTCGACATTAATGTTAAGATGTTGCAATGTATTCTGATTACTTTTCAACGTGTATCTAGAAAACAGAATTTGTTCCCGATTTCATCACAACTTTTCTCTTGTTTCTGGGTAAAAATCGCATTTTTTCTCTCGCTCTGCAACTGTGTATATGAGCGCTCAATTTACTAAACGAACGCATTTCGTATCATGCAATGACCGTTGCAATAAATATGTCCACCGATTAGTGAAGTAGGAATACGAAGGAAATTCTCCAATTACGGGTTAAGATGGAAAATATAATTTCAGCATTGATGGTTGAATTGAAAAGTGTTGAAAATAGGGGTTCCATTAGTCTCTGGAGTGGAGAGTCGTCAACAGCAACCTCTGGAGTGAAAGAACTCCATTCATTTTATAGCGACCACCATTTCCTGTATCATCTTTCCGTTGCTTTCTTCACTGTATGACCCTCGCTCAGGAGAAGCAGGTATAGATGTGGTCTCGTGGGATACACGGGTCCTGCGTTCTCTCCAAAGAGCTTAAGGAGATCAGTCTTTTGAGAGAGTACTCAGAGACGAGCGATGAAGGAAATGCCTGGTATAATGCAGTAATTTCTGTTGACGTTTCTAGAAAATGGAGTTGCCCTTTGACTTTCCTGGTATATTACATGAGGAAATGGTAATATATTTACATTGTAATTAGGACAGTTTTTCGCTTAAATAAAGGGAAAAAATCATGGGTAAAAAGTGTTAAAATTGAGAGTTACATTTAATATATTACTTACGTCTACTTTTATTTTTGAAGCGTTGTGCACTGAGACATTTTCACAAATAGTTATTCCTCTACCGCGACTGTCGTTTAACTACTACTAATAAACTTCTTCCAAATTCAACTATAAATTTGTTAAGAGAAAATTCTTGTGTACAATATGCACAGATACGGCAATCTAGAACTTATTTAGTGGCAAATGGGTCCTCCGCCCCGCCAAAATAAATAATCTACGTATATTGTATTTTGTTTTGTATTATATATAAATAAAGTCCCCTTTCATTTGATTTGAAAGGATGTCAAATGTCGTTGGTATCCAATTTCATACCTACCTTCAACCATGCGTGATACTAATAAACTAAGTGCTCACCTTCATGAAAATGCTTCATGTCCTTATACAAACCTCATCACTTTCGAGCACAATCAAAATCTAAAGCTAATTAAGAGAATTAATAGATTGAAAGTAATGAGAGAAGTTTATTAACCTATTTTAGCATTAATGAATGAATCAGAAAGTTTCTAACAAAAAGATTCATTTATCAGAAATTATGTTAGTGATAATTATCCATCATCACTAGCCAAAGATAGCAAGAATGAAAAGAACAAATGTTATCATAATGTGTAGGAATATGTCAAGGAAACAATTAATGAATTATGGGAAATAGTCACTAATTAATGTAGTTGGGTCAATAACAGTCATAAAAGAATATTCCTACTCTAGATACCTTATTATGGACTTCGCTGCATCAAAGAGTGTAGTGAGCGAATAGCGACTCAAGGCGAGTGAGTCCGAGAGTCCAAGTGAATATAACAGTGCAAAAATACTTCGTGGTTACAAAGTTATACCGCAGTTTAATATCGTACAGACACGACAATAGGGGTTAAAACTTGCATCTCAGCGAAGTGCTGCGTTCAAGTATTCAAGTATTTCGAGTATTACCACAAGCATTCAAATAGACCGTGGGTCATGCTGATCATGCTGAGTGCGCTTTGTGGTGAGTTAGTTATACTCGCCGGCGGATAGAGGAGCTACTGTCGTCAACTCAAAGGTCTGCATAGGGAATTTTATAACGTGACTGTAAGATGCTAGACTGGATATATTTTAAGAAGAATGTCGTAAACTAATTGTGTTTTAACGGTCAGTTAACTCGATAAGTTAAAATCGATGTTAAAATGTAGACATAATTTTGCTCTGTGTGGTCGTATAATATCAGAACATCACTATCTTTGTCACAGTCGCTGGGTGTCCTACTTCGCCCCCTTGGAATCGTGTTGCCGACCGTCTTTCCTCCGAATGAACTGTGCAGAGTCAAACTGCTTCGCGTAGCTCGCTCAATTGCCCTATTATAAGCCGTTGCAATGGCATGAGAGCGTGAGATTTACAGGAGTGTAATGCTGTTCGTGCACTTTCAGAGCACGTAGGTGCAGTGAAAGGATGGAGGCGCTTTTGCTCTACGGTTTCCCGATAAGCTCGAACAGGGTGACGGTTGAGAGAAGCGTATGTACGCGGTGGCTACATGCTCCCCGGAGTGAACGCGTGTGTACGTGATTTTGTAGGCGTGATTGTTGAGTGCATCGAATGCTACGTTGAAACTATTAACGAAATTCTCTGGATGAATCAATAAATTTTAGACTGTTTTCAACGTTGGTTTATTCTGTAAGAAATGTTAGTTTCATGTGGACAACGAATACCAGGGCATCAAAAAATATCTACAGAGTAATGATACAACAAATTATTTTTTAATGATTCAATCGAAGAATTTTATTGAAATGCGTATAAATGAGAACAATTTAATTTGGGGATATAATATTGGAAGAACATACATGGTGAAATATGTATAATTTCCTGTAGGTGAAAATTTAATAGAAACAAAATAAAACATATTGATATAAAATAAACACACAGAGTGATAGAGTATTGTATGAAATGAGGAGACAATCTCCAGCGCAAAATAGAGCCCTGTGAGCTACCCTAGTCCGTAGCGAGCGATCTTGGCGAACGATTAATCCCCGAGTAAAAATATAATTTTTTCACTATCAAAATGAATAGGCTATTTTTTATTCCGAGTAATAAGAGGAGTCAGACTCCAGTGCAAAAAAGGCCTTTTGGGCTACCCTAGTGCGTAGTGAGCGAAGCGCAAAAGGCGAGGAATCCCTTGAGGCGTGAGCAGTGATGCGGTGCTTGGACTTGATCCCGAGAGCCACTTCATCAACTCCACGCGCTCGCCACTCCGCGAATCCCGACGCTGGATGCCGCATGTTCACCCTTCACAGAACTCCCTGTCACATTCGAAACGGCGAGTGAAGTTTCCACAATTTTGATCGCAATTAAGACTTCTGCTGACGATCCGTTACCAATTTATTTTATGTTTCGAATCCGAGCTGCAATGTGTTAAACGATATTTTTGTCTTGCCTACGATTATAGTATTATATGAAAGTTTTTTAGCTTATCAAGAGATCATTTTTTAAGAAGAAAGGACCATTTTTAAAATTTCTGAATTTTTTCTTCACAAATCAACTTGTATGTCAATTTAAACAATATATTTCATATGCATCCAAATAAGAAATTATGAAAAAATACTGAAACAAAAATTATGAAAAGTAATTTTTTGAGAGACACGAAAGTGTTGTGTCATCAGTATAAAGTTAATAAAGTTGTTGAGTCAATAAAGTTGTTGAGTAATTTATGGACATTAATTCTTCTTTATTGTTTTTTAAAGTGTTATATCGCCATAAAAACGAATAGGAAGATCACTTCAAGAGCGGTTAATATTATCTGAATATGCTACTATCGCTTGCCATTATAATCACTGAAATACAAACTTTGATGTAGAAACTAATAAAATACTTCTAATTTCAAATTTTCCTGGATCCAAGTCTGATATAAATTTCGGTACGTAAATTGAATTTTTTTTGTTTAGGCTGTGAACCAAGTCCAACATACGAATCACGCTGTTTGTAACTGCGGTTTTAGCAATATATGATTGAATTAAATATAAAAACAATTAATTAGCTGTGCATATTTACTGCGTTTTTAAATTGATTTATTTCAAATACACATCACATTACGTCGAATTCAATGTCTCTAAAATTCAATGTGATTCTTTTTTCACGTTGAATTTTTATTCGCAATCTTTACTTCAAGTTTAATTCAAAGTAATAATAAGCTAATACACATGTTGCAGTCTGTTTCATGACTCTCATAAAATTCATTCTCATTACCAACCGAATAACAAAAGTTAACTAGACACACAAAGCTGCTAATTTAAGGTTATAAAAATACAATTTTTATTTAATATTTATTGAAGTAGTCATATGTTATTCAGCATGCTCAATATGAAACATATTTAAAATCTAATTATTTCAAATAAGGTTCTTTATTCTCATAGTTTCACTCTCGCGTAATTTTCCGCGTGTTTTTACATTTATATTTTAAATTCACAGTTGCGTTCCAACACAGAGTTATACATTTCTCAACGTCAAAATATGCGACAACGAAAACATATGTAGCAATAATTTTTGTGAAATATATCATTGCCACAGAACAGAGGTGCGATTAAATCTTTGTGAAAAAGTATTGTGTGGTATACTTTTGACGGAGAAGCCATACGGCGCTTTCAATGACGCGGCGAGACTAAGTGAAACCGTTTTACAGCCCGATTCATGCGCTCATATCCGATCGCAACCACAATACAAATGAAATTTCAACTGCGTCGTTTATCACCATGGAGTGTGCAACAGAAATTGCTTTCCAAATTAAATTTAACTTCGTTTCCGCTCAAGAGTTTTTTATTTATTTTGAATTTAATCATTGACAATCAAGCAACCGACATGTAGAATAAATGTGACCCAAATTTTTATAAAGCATATTTGAACATTTGAAATTTGCAAAGACGGGCAATAACTTTACTCAAAAATGTCTTGCTGAATCACAAATCAATAAAAAAAAGTCCTGTCGTGCTACATCTGTAGAAGTGCAAAGTAACGTAATGCGAGGCCAGAGCTATTGTGATGCCGTAGGTGGTATTAAACTACAATAAAACAGGGAAATGTAACATTAATAATGCACGGAGGAGAGGAGGGAATGACAAGGGGATGGAAAGAGTAAAAACCTTTTGTCACAATCACACTGTTTTATCGTCGAACTACTTTTTATTCAAGAATATAACTTATTTACATTGACACTATTTTTCCCAATTTGGAATGCAATGAACTAATTTAATTATATTAGTGCCACTGCTCATACTAAAGTATCTTGGTATTATATCATAAGATAATTAAAGTTAACATCAAGGAAGTGTTGATAATAAACGTTGTATAATAATGGTATTCATTTTCAAACAATACCTAGATACACATTAAAATGCTAACCTATCGCATAATGGGCAGATATTTTATTTCAATTCTATCTGTAATCGTGTGAATTGTGTATTGAAATTTCTTCAAAATTGCAAATAAGTATTGTTTTATTAAAATCAGTATTTCCCATGGATAGTCACCATTTCGGCAACGTCATTTCTCTTTTTTATCTCCCGTTTCCGAAGTTAAAAGTAAGTAATTTATTACTCTAAAATAATGTTTTGCACTTAGAATTTTTTAATTTAGAAGAAAAATACTATAGGAAATTCTCGCGAGGATGAAAATATTTTTTATTCCTTAATTATAACCGAAGCTGTCCTTACAGACTGGTTCATCAACGAAGAGAAAAAATATACTAAAGAAGGGAACTCGATATTTTTTGAATTGCCTGGTTTTGTATTGGAAGGGCGCTCTAAGAGTTATTTTAAATTTACATTTCAGAGGAGTGAATTGGGGTGAATAGTATTTTTCTTTCATGTTTACTTTTTTTACATAAATATCTAAAAAATATTTTGAATGATCCCATTGTAAGTATGCATTCTATGCATTCCATGTANCGTCGGATTTTATACCGTCGGGCCTCATTGCGACATAGTGGAGGCGCCTCATTGTCCCCATTGTGACGCAGTGGAGACAGTTTAGCCGCATTGTGACACTAGTATTTATGGATTTTATGAATTACAAAGAATTTCGTAGTTTTATTTTTATAACATGCGAGTATGAAAAAGTCAGCACGTGAAATAAATAGTAAATATTTACTACCAGATATAATTATCTAAATTCTCTTATTTGTTGGAATAGTAATACACGTTAATATATCCTAACATCTCTTTTTTCCAATTCCCTCACCACGGTTAAGTGGAAAAGCAGACCTCGCCAGAAAACAAAAAAAACAACAGTAATAATATGTTTCGTTCTGTGTGTATTTTGGGGTGAATAAATTTGATATTCTTTGTATACAGATATCGTTGGAGTTCAAATCATAATATTTGAACATAAACCACAAACTTTGTGAGTGCAATACCGCGTGAATTCTGCTAGTTCGTAAATGAATCTAGTGGCTTTATACAAAACACGGATGTATTATAATATTATAACTTCTTATGTATCCGACATCATATGCAACTCTCTCTTCAAAATGAAAGCATGCAAATGTCAACATAGATCTCGGCTCACCTATTACCCACCATTACTCCTGACTCAATGAGAATGGAGCTATCGATTGTCTGTGAGAATTTGGAGGACTGCGTCAGATATATGCTTCAGAAGCGTTGTTTCTTTTCAAGAACACGAAAACCCCTCTCCTTAAGTCCAGTGAAGATTTATTAATTCAGTACATGGTAACGAGGATTGAGAGAATTTTTTTCTCGGTTGATCAAGTTACGTTAGTGACGATACGTCATTTGAATTGAATATTTGTATCTTCTCTTTAAATATACATTTGCACTCTATCTTAATATTTTAAATGTATTCTCTGAATTAATCATATCTATATATGCAAGAACTAAAACAAAATGTAAAAAAAAAAAAAGAATTATTCAGGGTGACTATTTCCGGAGTTTCATACTTTGTAGCTGAATGAGTTAAATTATGAAGAAGAATTCAGACATATTCTGAAAAAAATTGAAGGCGAAGTATAATCTGGAAGTTTCCAGGGACTAATCTCATCGCGTGGCGCTTCCCCATTAATTCGCAAGTTCGTTCTGTGCAGAGAGAACTCAGGCATCGCGGGGCGAAGCGAGGTCACTCGGGGTCACTTTCCACTGAAGTGGCAACACGTCTCATAAAAGTAGAATGCTTTTATGGAGCAAGAGATGAAATACCAGGAGAAATCCTTTTTCTTTCGCGCAACGATATGTTTTACTGAAACTGCACAAGGAATCAGCGCATAACTATCTGAGAGACGGAAAATGGGAAGAAATACTTTAAAAATAAGAATAACACGGATAATAAAAAAGATTGATTTTTCTCCTTGCACGTTTTTTATCCATCTTGTTATATATCAATTAACATTGTTTGATTACTTCACCGGTCAAAAAAGATAAATATTTGAAAGTTTCTAATATTCAGACCCATATACGTTTCTTTCATAAATTCAATTTTAAAATAAATATAATACTCACATGCCTGGGGAAAAACGTTTTACGTTTAATTGGAATTAATTACACGATTTAATACTTTTTCCCCAGAGTTAAAATATGAAAGTTAAAAACGATAAATATGTTTAAAATTATGAGATAATTATTGTTTAAACATTAAAGAGAAAATATTTTTCTGCTCTTATAAAAACGAAATTGCATGTTGATAGTAAGAAAGACCCACAGGGATTAGGTTTCAACTAAAACAACTCTAGGAAAGTAACTCATATGAATACACGTACGACTTTGAAATATTTTGAAACACAGTTTCATGGCACAAATCCATTAGAGAGAAATCTGTCATATTAGGAATCACAATGAGATATTGTATCGATATTTAATAGAATTGTATAAACCGATTTTATTTTATTTTATAGAGTAATAACTTAATTATGGTAAATATTCTGAAATTGAATATTTGGAATAAAATCGTCTGTATTTTGTTCAACCCTATCTTCTTCTACTAACGCTTTGATGAATACCGATAATAGTAGTTGAGTATATCAAATAGTTTAAAAAGAAAAGATTAAAAAAATACAACTTTCTAATTGTTACTTTATAGCTCTAATATTGATTATTCTGAACAAGATGTAGGATACCATAAACATTTTTTATTTGGTTTTCATGCAGAAAGTAAGACTATTATACTGTATATGCTATGTGCAAATGACTAAAATAAAAATTCAAACTCTTTTCTAAGATTTTGAAAAAATGAAAATGCTCTAATACTCGTGTTTACAAAACTCTTCCATTTAGTAATTGGTAGACACATTTATAATGAAGATAAAGAATGTGATTTATAAGAAATATTGTTTATAAAAGTACATAGAACATTGAGAAAATAAAAAATATAAATAATTGGGTGTAATTATATTCGTATAAGAATAAAACACAAAAGAAGTAAATTAAAACTACATCATCAGACATGACAAATTAAGTGTTCAGAACTACATTGAAGTATCCTTTGAACTAGAGTGTATGTTCAACTAACCTCCTTCTGCAAGTTCGTCAATCGTCCATTACTTTTAAAATTTATTTAATTTATATTATTAAGTCTTATTAATTTATGTTAAAGCTATTAAATTTTTGAGAACTAAAACGTTCCTCTCCACTAGAAAGAAATGTTTTATTTTAATTTTCTTGAACCCCGTACCCAACACTCATAAACGAGGTTTTGTGCTCTAATATTTGTATATCTCATTTGTAGTACGTTTATGGCGTAAAAATGGTGATGAAATTCGAACCTGAAACGATGTGCCTTAATGTGAACAGAGAGAGGTCATTAGATCATACTCCAGTCATTTTCAACTTACCAATTGGCATAAATATCCAACAAAAATATTTGTAAAAGAATCGACCAAGTAGACAACACTGAAATTGTTTTAATGATTGTAAATAATTTCGTTATCTTCTCTGAGTGGTATAGAGAAAAGCCCAGTAATTTAGCATCAGGGAAGTAGCTATAGCTCTGGCAATGGGGGGACTGTGTAGGACGGGGTAGGTTGTGTGGACGACGTGGCCGGGCCAGGCGCGATAAACCTGCCCGGGAGAGATAGGACGTAATGAGGACACCCTATTGGCTACGGGAATTATGGAACCCTGCCTCCCTGAAATATGTCTCTGCACGTCGCGACGCACATAATCTATAACGCAGCTCATCTTATGTCGTTACCACCAGAAAGAAGCGATATTCAGTAAATTAATTCGTTTCTTACCGGCAAATAGGAAACTCTCAATAATCTTTGACTTAATATTTTTTTTCGTTTTAGATGATCGTTGATCTCTATTACTATCGATGTGCATAATAGCGTCATTACACAGTTCTCTATTAACTCTATTTGTGTCTAGTGTTTCTACATACCCCTGCTGATGTATCTCTCTATCTTTGTACGTTTGAGTTAAATCAGTGCCCTCACGTAAAGGCGGATACTGTTCTTATGTCCTTTCTGGAATTATTTCTTCATCTTTACTTTAAATCCATGTTTATTGAATCCACTTGTTTGGCACAAACTAGTGCCTTGTTGTAGTCTTACGGATTCTTTAGTTAGAAATAAAAATTTTCTTCTCCCGGGATAAACTCCCATAGGGTGAGCCAAAAGCATTTCTTGTTTCATTTATCGAAATTCTACATGACATATGTATTCATATCATTTTTCCGTTATGTAATTTTTCCAATGATTTTATCACTCTGATATTAATTTCTGAGTTTCTATGCTTATTGTGCTTTTCAATTTTTTATTTTATCACTATCTAAATATTCTCTACAGCATTTTAGTGCTCATAACCTAAAATTGATTGAACTTTCTGTGATTCGAGTAGAACTCATATCCGCGTTCTATGTGGAATAAGATTGATCACCCGTAGTGCAACAAGTCACCTGAAATTTGATACAAACCGAAAATGAAAGAAATTTCAGCCATATCACGTGCAAATCGCATACAAATGATAAGACCAAAATATAATAGTTACAATACTTGTCACGAGACTGCAATATGACAAACAGACCCGAAATATATTTATAATCAAAATATTTGCGCACTGGAAATGAATTTTGTTCTGTGTGTATGAGTGTATGATTTTTAGTACAAAATGTATTCCATATCTTTCTGACGATAAATTTGTTTTAATTACGGAATGTCGAAAAAAAAGTATTATATAATTCTGATTTAATATTTCTCTATATGCTGATAAAATAGTCTTAAATATAAAAATATATCATAAGCTTTGTGGCAAAATAACATTATCAATAGATAATGTTTTATTAGTACTTAGAACATATTTTGATTTTATTGAAGGAAAATATACTCTTTTGCGAGGAAAATCCAGCGGAAGAGATAAAAATTACCGTGAATGGTTTCAAATATTTTCTTGAGTGGCATCAAATGTATATTTACTAAAACAACACAACAGCTTTACGTGTTCATTGACTTCGTTGTGAGTACGGTAAATTGTTGACTATAATAGGAAGATAACCTGACTTATTAAAATTAACTCTTGAAGCAACGGTTACATGAAGGGAACTAGATTAACAAGGGACACAAAGAAGAAGACCGACAGTCCAATAATTAATTGGTGCTTGATTTACAAATATAAAAGTAATAAAAGAGTCAACAGAGGTAAAGAATAATTTCTGTATTAAAATATACTACGTAAAAGCAAAAGTATAGAGTTCCTTTGAAAGCCATACTCTAAAGAGAGTTACTAATGAGACGAGAAATACGAGATCGGAGACTAATTACATTTAGAGATACCAGAAGTTCAATCAATTGCACGAACCTTGTGCAATAATAACTCAGAAAGAAACTGTTTCCTTTCATGACAACCATCCTCTGAGTAATGGTTATCTCCTTCAGTCTTGTTATTAATATTTTTTATGTGTACCTACAATAACACTTTATACATCGACATCTGTTCATACATATGGGTCGTACGTATCATACTGTTTTTCAAATATCTGTTCTTCATATTGTTATAAAAGTCAACAAACTAGACTATAAAGGTTTTAATGAATAATCTGCTTTTAACAATGTTGGGACTATGAATTGAATGTACAGGAATAATAAAAAGGTTTCATTTATGTGTGCTGGTTTGTAATCTCATTCAATTTGCCCATTACATCAAGCAGTTTCGTTCCATGGTCTAAATGAAAAGTGTCTTTTTAACCACTTTTGTAATACTTGTATATGATTATAGTATTCACTTTGTACTTCAAAACGGAGGTCACTCATAAATAATTGAAAGAAACAGTGGGAAAAAATATTAGACAATATTTGAAGCAAAATCTGCACGTAGTTTATAATAGTGTGCCATTTTTTAAAAAGTAACGCATGCAAAATTATTAGGAACCCACACAAATAATATTGTCAATTAACAGTAGACACTTTCATAGAACCTAATCAAATGATTTGTGGCTTTCAAATTTCTCTAGAGCAGTATCGTTTCCATATAATATTTGACGACATCGCAATTTTACAAGGAAATTAAAGTAGCGTGACTATGAGTGATCTTAAACGTTGATTTATTTTAAGCGAGGAAAGAAATGCAATTGATACCGAGTAAATAAATCAGAATAATAATGTTACAAAATTTTTGGGGAGATTTTCTTCCGGTTTAGTTGAAAGTTTAAACTTATTTTTAAGTGTATTTGAAACAATTTTGTATTAAGTGTAGTTATCATAAAAAACATTAAATATGATTGAAGTCCTGAAAAGTTAGTTTTTTGCACCTGCATAAAATCATTATTCATTCTGAGATTATTATCCTTGTGAAAGAGAATATCTCTAATCATCTAAAACAGTCTATTAAAATTCAGTCTCAGCAATTAGCAAGAACTTTATGGAAGAGATGAAAAGCAACGCAGCAGTTTTAATTCCGTAACTTTTTTTTTGTACCTTAGAAATATAATTAAATAAAATTTAATTTTAAAAGCTGATCGCATTTCATACTAACGGGCTTAGTACCGCATACCTTTTAGGACAGAGAAGGAGAAGGATATAATTTTTGAATCGATACGGGAAACATTTGCGAACTTTTAATTTCGAACTTGGCGTAAAATAGAGGAGCTAGAGGCAATAAGAATGTATCGTACAGCTGTTTTCAATTTAAAACTCTTTAATTGTTTTTCTTTGTTCTATTAAGTTCTGTACTTTTTCCATTCTCTCTCTCTTTCTCTCCATCTCCTGTTTTACTACACAAAGCACTCGTCATTCGTAACTAATTTTATTCTTTTAACTCTAATCAATTATTGAAATAGTTTGGAAACTCATTACTTTATTTTCTGAGGATGTATCAAAGAGTTGTGATCAGTACTCTGTTATCTACAGGTTTATTGAAATGATGTAAATTCTCTAGAAAAATATTTTTAGATAATGGACCTAATTATTATATAAATCACTCATTGCGAAATCGAAAATTTAATTAGAACGTCGAAGCTGTTTTTGTAAGTTTGATTTAAATAAATTTTGAAGAATTTACTAAAACCACTTCAACCAATTTTTCTGAAATCATGCTGAAAAAGAAAAAAAAGTTCAATCGCAAGACAATCTGTTCGTATCTGTAATAGAATCCTTAATAAGATTTTGACCTCTGCAACCATAATATTCAATGTTACCTCAGAAATATAGTGGTAATTAATTATATTTTAATGATAAATTTTTGTCATGGAAGTAGATCATTCTGAAGTCAAATATGAAGATTATTAAAGCACTATGACTCACCTAAACTCGAACGAATAATATTTACACACGAATTTTAATTTTTAACACAGAGGGTTAGACTTTTATATTGAATAAAGAGAGATGATAAATGAGCAGTAATACAGAAGTCATAGGTGTTTAGGATCTAATGACAGTTTAAATTTTATTTTTATTTCAAAAACAATATTTTAGAAATAAGATAATGAGAATTTTTTTCCTGACAAAAAATTTATTTATATTTTTGTTCGTAAATACGTATCCAATTCGAACCCATCATCTGATGACACAATGCTAATACGGTGAAGGCAATTTAAAAAAAAACTATACTATATACATCGTTATACAAATAACAGCAGAAGGGAAATAAATCTTTCTTATAAATATTCTCAAGATCCCAAAAATTCATTTCGTTCGCTTTTGCTTCCTTTCCATTCCGCCTCCTCAGTGTGTACAGCCTCAGTCTTCTTATTAACATTCCCCTCACGTGGAGCTCCCGTGTCGCCACCGTCGTCTCGGTCCCACTCTGATGAGCCGTTTCCCCGTTGCTCCATTGCAAACGGCAACGGGAGACAGGTTCGTGGAGTGATAGAAAATCCCTTCAAGTACGAAAAAGATGATGGCCCTGAAAAGAACTCTAGAGTAAAGCAATGAATTTCCTGTCTGAGCCGTTCATCATTAATAATGGAAATTAAATCGAAGGTAACGTGATAAGTAATGTGTGACAGGTTAAGTTGAGAGAGATCAGTAAAGGTGGAAGCAGAAAAGTTAATGTTTCCCATGAACTCGAGGGTGTTAAGACCATCGATGTCAACTTCTGGGTTGCGGGTTCAGCCATTGACACCGAGTCGAAACCCGAGGATGAAGGGTATTGAAAGGGGTACGCCGTGGTGGATTTCTTGTCCGCTCAGCCCCTGTACGCAATATTGTAAGCAACCTGTAATACGCAAATATGGGCTCCGTAATTACAATACACTGACTGATGGGTAATCAGGGTTACAGTAGTATATTTCGATGGTAAAGATATGACACCCGTCACAGGATGAGTGAGCCATATTATAGAAGAGAATTGTGAGCTCATGTGAATGGTGTGAGGAATGAAGCAAAGAGAAAAGAAGCGTGGATAAGTACGTAAGAGGATGTTCCTTAGGGGATGACGAAAGAACAAAAGCATGAGTAAAAAAATGAGAGAAGAGAAATAGAAGAGTTATGTTTCAAATGAAGATACCAACACGGACGATTATTACTTTTTTGAGGAGGTTCCGTAATTTATCTTTTTTGGTTAAAGACATACAAAGCTGTCTCATTGTTCATTGTTATTTTTTGGTAGAGGAAGTCTATGGCAGACTTCATCTTTGACATGCGATATCCGCAACTACGAGTGTTCGGAAACAATATGTTTACACAATACAAATAGCCATTTGTTTAATATAGTTCAAGATTGTGAGGCCAGTACGTTCGAGTGTGATAGCTTAAAGGTCGGTATTCCTTGGTTTATATGTGACATTTGATGGTAACACAAGGACTTCTACATTGTACATTCTAGTTCGTAAATGAAAATTAATATGCAAATCATGTATATATGACATAATAAACGCTGTATTTAAATCACATTTAAAAATAATTGTAAACAAGTATAAATATTTTTTCATTTTAACATCCGAAACCCGGGAAAGTACGGAAATTATGTTATCGAACCAAGAGTTTAAAAATTCTGAAATACATCAAGGCGATTCCTTTTCGTAAAAAATAAATACGTTTTTTCCCAATTTTCGGAGTAGATAAAGAATTCCTTTTATTTATTTTCATAATTTTATATT
Source organism: Laupala kohalensis (assembly GCA_002313205.1). Classification (NCBI taxonomy): domain Eukaryota; kingdom Metazoa; phylum Arthropoda; class Insecta; order Orthoptera; family Trigonidiidae; genus Laupala; species Laupala kohalensis. Next base: position 239,477 of record NNCF01126653.1, on the reverse strand, counting down.
ACAACTCGCATGTGACATAAATTATAATAAATTCACTGTTGGGTACGCGTTGAGTTATCTGTTTTTTAGCACTCTATGGAATTGAATTTGCTACTGGACGAATCTATACGGTATTAGTAAATTAATTTGGATTGATTTTGCTCTTTTCTCACACCACCTATAGACACATGCGAGTTCATTTTACAAGCATCCTGGCAACAAATGTATTTTCCCAAAATATTCCAATATTAGAGATGAATTTCATTTTGTAATAAAAATTTGTCGCATTCTATGAAGCCCAAATTGAAAAACAATTCCTCTCTCATGAAATATAATGAAAAACTTCTCATAAGCACTCAAAAGAATTGAACGGCTTAATCCCTCATTGACAAATACAAAACAAATTTCTTCTCTAATGATATTGCACTAGAAGAGACGCATACAAGCTGAGACGATCAATCGCTAAGAGTAGTGTATCATCTGTATGACTGCGCTTGAGGAGGACATTCATTCACGAGATGAAGTGAACGAAGAAGTGAAGAAAAGGTGGAGAACCACTGTGAGTAGAAGAGATGACACGCAAAAGCGAATGCGTCAGTAAGAGAAATGAGACGTTTTTTTTCCTTTCCTTGGACGAATATCGTCAAGCATTTGCAAGATTGAACGGAAAACTGTACGTGTCCTCTTCCTTTCGTTCATGGCTCTAAGTGGGAAGAGAGATGAGGACGTCATTCTCTCTCAGCACGAATCTTATATACGTTCATCTTCCTACTTCAATTCTATCTCCCCTCACTCCATCCGAAATGGTACTACCCATCGCATTTTGCGATGAATTGCATACTCAGCAATTTTTTCTTCACTCCAATGTCGCAAACCCGGTGGAATTTCAAAGAGTCGCCATCTTAAAAATGTATACAGATCACGTCAAACGTCCAATGCATGCAGGAGGATTTAAGAAGGAAATGGGAACGATTTCTTGAAATGATGGCTCAAGATAAACCCTTACAGATGCGTCGGTTGTTGAAAGTAGAAAGATCTCGTTCATGTCACGTTTCCGACATTTTGTGCCTTACGATGATTTATCTATACCATTCCACTCATGAATTTATTACGAATTCTACGTTTATTTGTTAGTAGAATCACATCTCGCAAGGAGTCCCTTGATATGCATAAGTTTGAATTATTAAACAATCTAAAAATAGTTATTAGAACAATCACTGAATATTAGGTTAATATCTGATAAATACAAAAATTCTGGCTGAAGTGTTGAGAAGTGAAATTTACTAATTTGTCTATAAAAGTTAGTAAAATATTTCAATCTAGAAAGATAATAATGATAGACGTATGGAGCACTTCTATTCTGAAGTAGAGCTAAATGATGGTTTTTAAACTTTTTCTGTTTTGGAACTGTGACTAATAGAAACTGAAAAATGCAAACAATGCAATTCGCAAACAGGTCGAATGTCACCCAAGCTTCTCAATGCGCTAAACCTCGCCTCTACAGCCAGATGTGACCTTCAGTTCTCAAGAAAGACGATATTTATCACGCGCAGAGCCTAAATCATCCCGAGCGACTCTCGCGGGGCGCAAACCCGCGCCCTTTAAAGCTGGTAGCGCAGAGACGCTGTAAGGGTGGGGCGGAGAGCTCGTGAAGCGCCTTTATTCGGAGAGAAAACTGGCGAAGGGGAGAAGAGAGGTTTGGAGCGGAGCTGGGTGGGCTCTGCTGCGTGCAATCCATCTCCGTCCAGCCATTGTCGACCGCGCGCTAGCGCCCGCGGGCGAAAATGCGCCGTTCGCCCCGCCCTCGCCCTTCACCTCCCGTCATCCGAACTGCCTCCGTTTGGCCCCGCCCCCTGTGTCGCTTCCGCGTACCACCCTTGTGCGGTTGTCTGTGATGCTCAGTGGGTCAATACAGCAGGACTTAGGCGATTTACGAGCAAATGTTTCGATTGGTTCTTTATTTTCTCCTTGTAATTAATATCCCTGCAGATGAAGTTAAACAATTCACATTAATCTTAGTTTTACGAAAAAAATAAAACAGTCTCATAGTTTTGATCATTAAATACAGTTATTCCTGAGCATAATGAATCTGTTTTAGGTCTACTAACGATTCTGTTACTTCCACAAATGATTTGATGAATAGAAGATGCAAGAAGATAAAACAATGAGGTAAAATATACAAGACATTACTAGCTGTGTCATTTAATAGTGTACAAAGAGAAGTATTTGGGATTTCAACAAAAATGATTATTAACGTCAGGGGCTCAATTTATTCACTTAGTATATTCGTTTTCAAAACTTCACTCCTGTATCTCTCCACAGATATTAATAATTTAAATTAAATTGCGCAATTTGTAACTGCTTTATTAACGATAAATGTATTATTATTGTTGTAGTTGGAAAAGTCTAACAATGCCTAAAGGGATTGTTGAAGTCATTAAGATTCACAGTTATACTTTTTCCAGTATTTCAGTGACACATCAACACTTGCGGAGATTTTTACCACCCACGAAATGAGCAGTAATCTTCGATGCTAAACAAGTTGAACTGCAACATCTAAGTTAGATTACTTCACCGAATCAGAGATATATTCATTAAACCTAGTGTGAAGCTCACCAAGTGTAGTGATTTGAACAAACAGAAGTGGAGACGGATCATCAAGTACTGGCCCCCAGATTCCTTCAACGTCACGCTTTTGTTCAGTCTGTTTAGCTAGTTCAATCTCTTTCTTCTGGATTCTTCCTTTGCCTCTCTACTATTCTCGTTCTCTAGCAAATCTCTTCCGATCTCCTTTCCCTCCCTATTTCTTCCCTTTTGGAGCACCGCAGAATCGTTGCACGGTGCGCATTGTTGTTGTTTCGGTCGGATAGGAGCAGGGTCTTGCCTCGCTTCCCTCTCTGGCCCGCGACCAACCAGTGATGAATTCACGGAGGTGGCTGCAGGGAACTTCCCTTCTCAAGCACTCCTAACCCTTTCTCCAAGGGTTGATGGAACTCTTCTTGGAGTTACATCGACTTTAAATAATGACACCTCGGAGAATTATCACACGTCATATTAAACAAACTTTTTAAGAATGAACTACAGCATTAGCACAATTTTTTCAATTAACCTTGTAGAGTATAAAGAGAAAACTACTTCAGAGACAGGAAAATAATGAGGGTTCTAACAATTAGATTACGCTGGTAGATTTATCGAAATTTCACAAACATAATTATCTTTAAACACTGTTTTTTGAAAAGCAAATGTTTAGAAAAAAATTGGACTCTAAAAGCAATTTTTAAGTCATAATACATTACAAAAATTAGATCATAAAGGAGTAAGAAGTGTATTATATTATTTATTAATAAGTTCTTAAAAATATTAATGTTTGTTTCAGAAAGATAAGCGAATTCAATTGTTCGTAAATTATTTACAATTTACATATAATTTGTAATTTTCTTTTAAGAACATTCAAAAAATATCTGCATGAAGTTGACTAGGATTTAAAAAAATAAAATAACACGATGCGTATCTGACGGGACTCTTAGTTTAAAACGAGAGATAAAGGAGGTAGTAGTAAGTGTTCAGAGAACGTTTATATGTTGAGTGACTTAGACTATAGATTTCTCTGAAGATTTGTTGATATATTCACAACAACTTTTATGAACAAGCATTTAGGAAGAATGTGCGGATGCAACTTTTGTTATCTTCAAACTATTACATATTATTAATTTTAATTTCTCACGTGAACTTTGAATGTCCATCATTTTTTCGGTAGTACTTAAAAAGCAACATTTGTACTGACGGTCGTCATTAGTAAAAAATTCAATTTAAACTTTTGTGGATAGTTATCGTAGATTAGGACAATTACAACTTCATTTCAAAAAAATATCGAGAACGATCTATACCTTTCTGAGGATTCTAGAAAGACACACGAAATTAGTTATTTTGTAATGAAAATACATAAATAAAAAATTCCATTCGACTACCCAAGAACATGGAGTTGTCTTTGCGTCAGTCTCGGTACATTAATTCCCTACAAGAGTACGTTGTTTCTCCACCATCTTGCTTTACCAGTCAGTTACTGGAGGTAGTGGAAAAGTTTGATTCGAATTCTGTAATCCCGAGTGACTTTTATTTATTAAATACCAGTGACGGAAACAGTTGACAAAAAAGAAGATAAATAAAATTTAATTAAAACGCACTCTCTCTCCTACAATGTTCCGCTCGACACAGAGCAAAGTCCAGACCAGCGAGATGTCGTTACGAGAGTCTGCAATATCGATATGTGCCCCGAGGTTTCACAGATATTATTGCTGCAATCTTCCATGCACGTGCGATAGTAGCAATAAGAGGGGAAACGGAAGACAGCAGGTATCCGCGAAGCCAGAGTGCCCCGTGGGCATTTCGAGAACTACACCGTTGGCAGTTGGAAAGTGGCCCGGCCTTCAGCTTCAAGATGAAATTGCACAGATGCCCGCGGCGAAAGAGCAAGTTTCATTTAAGGAACTGGCACACGAAATTAAACAAAAATAAGAAAAGAACACCGGCAGAAGATGGCTTCAAAAAACGTAATATGTCTAGCAGAATGTTTAAGAGGTCTTTTGGGAAAAAAAAATTAAAAGAAGAGAAAGGAAAAAGTGTAAGACCGCCTGGAAAAAGGAGAAAGGGTTATGAAGGTAGCAGTGACAAAACCTGCGGTTCTACTGCCACAGCCTCTCATTCATTTACCAAAGATCTTCATCATATTTTGAATTTTATTTATGTAGGAAGGAAAGAAAAGACATTATGACAAACTGTCTCCCCAGTGTCAATCCACTTTGCTAATCTTTGTTTTTATCCAAACTCGTAGTCTCTTTACAATTATTATCCAATTACATAGTTATATTTCATTCTTTCATACTCCATTTCTTCCTTTTATTCAACGTTTTAGTTTGATATTGTTACAACAAATATGTCATGATTTGATCTTACTAGGGTAATTTTGCTCGTATAACATCAATTATATTCTGTTTCATTGATAGTTTTGTTTTGTTTCCATATCAATATAAAGTGGGCAACCAAGGAAAGATTTAAAAAGTTTCTTTTGCGATTTGCGTAAAGTAAATGATACAAAAAGGAAGATGTTAGAAATTAGAATCCAGAAGCACAAACGACATTTAAAATCAGTTAAAGTGTAGTACCCTCACAATGCATTAATAATGATCAATTGACAGATTCGGATAATACTTTAATATTGTACAAAGAAGTTAATTATTACAAACGTTGCAACAGCAGAAATGATATTTATAAAAAATAGATACGGGAATTTGAAGTTACGCAGAGACACAGAAAAGCTGTCAGGTATCGTTTGGCATCATCTGTCTCCTCATTAGTGATTTGAAGTTAATATGGTGTAATATTTTTGTGCAAATATTATATTATATAAGTCCCAAAAATTCAGTAAGCCACTCATAATATAAGGGACGCCTAAACTTGCAGTAAAGCCTCTCGCAACATTTAGACGTATTTCAACGCAAAACCTTTAGCACTTGGACTAAACTGTTCGCTTGATGCGAGTGAAGTAAGTTAGCCATTTACGAATTTATTTATTTACCTATACCTACGAATCCTTTCCACTGCCGAGAAGGTACGTAAAGGGTGTCCGGACGGACCGCCCCCCCGTCTCTCATAATTTTATTCCAAGTAAGAACACATTACCATGGATTGTACAGGATTATTTTAATCAAATATGTGTACCCATGATTTAGTTAGCGCTGAGTTTATATTCGTATAAACATTTTGGAAAGAAATACGAACCATTGTAAGAGATTAGTTCTTTTACACCTCAGACCTTTAACAAAATCCAGGATCTGTTCCTGGCTCCTCGCTAGAGCTTGTTCATGTTTCCATTGTTTCTCATGAAAGCATCAAAACTGAAGTTTGAGTGCGAAATCTTTTAACATTTACAAACACAACAAAAGAATTAATTTGTTTAGAGTCTTATATTTTTACAAATTCTTTAGAGTTAAATGTTTTAGGGTCTAAAAATCAATAGTTTACTGTGGCATACTTTAACAATTTAAAACTATAAACTTTTCGATCTTATGAAGATAAATAGCTACGATTAAATAATATAATTATAGTCACTACTATTTAATAATATGGATATTATTTAATCGTATAATAATATACTAATATTTCAACAATTTATAAACCTATATCATAGACATAGGGTAATAGACATAGAATTATATTTTAGAGAAAAAATCAATTTAATATCGATAAAAATTCAGCAGAAATGAGAAAATCTTTCAATATTAAACATCAATACATAAATACATTCAATCAATTCATCAATATTTTCTCAATTTTCCATAGAGTTGACTCTTCAAGTGAAATCTTTAATGATATTAGAAACAATTTTGTAGTCAAGTATGAATAAATAGATTGTTTAAAAAAATGTTTTTTAATTTTTGCAACTGACATTGAAGTTTTTCAAGTAAAAAGCAATTCTATTCCGAAGAATGCACCAAGGTGGTGCTCTCTTTCTCTTAGTGCTGAATACCATGAGGCACTGAGAATGAAGATTTTTGAAAGAAAAAGAAGATTTAATCAAAATATGACTACTAAAAAGATCTTTTGCGAATATATGATATTTGATCCGATATTAACAAATGAGCGTGACAGGAATTATTTAAATTATTAACTCGCAGCCAGAGGTGCTTAAATACAAACACTTTCCTTTCAATACCAACTTTTCATTGCACATTGATTTTTAGTCAGTGAGTTTCAATCTCCAAGAAAAATCAATAATTGACTAACCATATGAGGAAAACATGAATTTATGAAAGCTCCTTAATTCGCATAGTAAAATAATTATTTGCTTTTTTACGTTGTTAACTTGAAAATTTAAATTACTTGGATTTAAATTACGAGAATATTTTAATACGAGGATATAAATAATATTCAGAACTTCCAAAATGTAAGAATCAATGGTAAAATAACTTTTGATCCACGCGATATTTTATTTGACACTATGTAATGTATTTTTGTTCCATAATAGTCTTCAAAATTTTAAGTGGAATTAATTTTTCAAAAGCAATAATTGAAAAATAATTTTCAATTAAAAATATTAAATCAGAAATGTAGGTCCAGATATTTGCTTTGTTTTCACGTTAATTGTGAATTCTTTTCACGTTAATTGTGAATCCGCATAAACGACAGTTTCTTCATATGTTTTATTTGGTTGTTAATTTTTACGTGTAATTAAAATGTCAATTAATTAATTCTATTCTGTTCTAAAAGAAGTCACCAAATATGATAAGAAAAAAAACTATTGTAGACAACAAACATTATACATGAAAATAATACTTGATTTAGTGTGCTGAACGAGAAAACACATAGCTATAGAGAGTTACATTATAAACTTTAATAATTTCAGATAAGGCGAAGTAAAACACAATTGTAATTTTCGTGGTTGCAACCGATATATTATAGAAATAGTAATCCATGTTAAGGGAATATATCTTCAACAATTTTAATTATTATACTAATTATTATTAAAACTGTTGAGGATAATTTCATTTTATTTCCTTAACTTATAACAGTTTCACATAAAATATATTTTCTTTCAAATTAAATAATTCATGGGTACCAATAATGATAATACACTAACATAATAATGTCTCTAAGATGTTTCGTAATCGTCCTAGTCCATTATTCGCCCTCTCTCATCGCGTGAGCTCCAAAGAAAAGACTCAAGTGAGGCATTGCATTCCGCTCTTGGCTACATGGAGCTCACGCTCGACCTACTACGCACTCTCTGAAATTTCCAACGCATAATGATATCTATTCCAGTCATGTTTAAGCTACATTTTTCAAGCGGGAGGCTCCTAAAACAAATAAACAGCGCAACTGGGCGAGAGAGAAAGAGACAGAGCGGGGTTGTAAGGAAAAGTCGGCAATGACCACGTCAACGCAGCAGCCGGAGGAACCAAGTTCAAAACGAAATAAGAGAATAAAAAAAAGGAAAAGGGAGGAGAAAGGAGGAAAAAGGACAGGACACAGACAAATGTTGCTGAAGGGTATGTCCTTTCCCTTTCCACACGGAGCGCACAGTATTCCTTCCTACTGTCCACTCCTTCCGGACCTAATATAACTTAAAGGAGATGAAACTGGGTCAAAGGGTGACGTGGATTTTCTGTCTCTTGGAGTAAACTTTTGACGTGAGATGTCTGTAATGAAGTGACGATGTCTGCCCTCTACGGAGAAGGAGAACAAATATTCGAGTTTGCGGGTGTCGCTAGAGCTCTGAAGTCACTTTGACGTTCGAGAGGAAATTTTGTACAAAGAGACAATTTGATGATGGAGAACAGAATGAACCGAGCACTTCTGAACCATGATTTTGCGTTCGCATCAATCTTGTACTTACCGAGTTTAAAAAGTGGTTGTGTATTTGTATGGCATTTACGTGGTTTATGTTTATGCGTACATAAATTATGTTTAAATTACGAAAACAGAAAATTTTTGGTACAATATTGTGGGATTTTTCTTTAATTTACTGGAAAATATGAAATTCTTCAAAACATTCAGATATGATTAACGAGGGATTTATCACCTCTGGAATCATGTTTGCGTATTTATGAAGATTTGAATGACTGAATGTATGAGTATCAAAATGAAGGCAATATATGTATTCATAGAGATATTTCATCTATAGTAAAACTAAGTAACCGAATTTTCAAAACACATAATTTGCTTAACAAAAGTAGGATCGAAAACACAAATCATGATATCTCTAACTCAAAATACAAAAAGCGAAAATAATTATTAACTGGTAAACGTGTTGCAACGCCGAATGCATTGGATATTTGTGACCAAGTTTTACATGCATAAATGTCATGTGTATGCGTGTCGAATCATTTGTGCTTATTATTATCTCCTTCCGTGCAATATGCTCACACTGAGTGATGAAGGCATTAAAAGGAAACAGGAAGAGGCAACGTTTTCAATAAATGTCACAGTGTCGGTTACATAATTTTATTTGCAGATGAAAATAACAGGGAAAAACGAATACCACAAAGCCCTTTAAATTACGATCATCATTATCAAAGGTAAATAATTACATTCAATCCGGTCAATATCGCGTTCATATTATTAAAAGAGATTATATATTAGTCTGCGTATATATACTAGCGTAATTAGTACATTCATTCAAATTGATCAAATTAATTATTCTTCTACAGAGCACTACATCATCGTCTCTGCTATCATTTCCCTGAGTTACAGTGACTGGAAAACAACTTTGGAGAAAATAATTGGAGATATTCATATATACTCAAATATAAACAAATATACAATTTGAAAGTCATTAATGAATAAAACACCAGCAATGTTTGTCAGTGCGCCTTTTCTGCATCAGCATATGCTATTACATTCAGAATTAATTCTTTCCAACTTTTTGTAATTGTACGCACAGTCTTACAGCTCGAAAAAGAGATTTTATTAATACAGTGTTTTAAATGTACAGATATAAAAAGAGACTGATTATTAAAATTCTGTGAAAAGAAATTCCGAAAAAAGCACACAGACAAAACTGAATAAACAAAAGAAAAGTATCTCCGAGGAGAGTTTGTATTCACACAGCATACTCGTACAGTGGCAGCAAAGAGTACGACTTGTAACGAACGGCGCTTGTAGCGAGCAGACTGAGACCAGGCGACAATGACAGCTCCCGGGACGCGACGACGACGAGGAAGCACTCCAATCGCAAAAAGAAAAAAAAAAGGAAAGAAAGCAACAGTCACTGCCGCACAACCGCGACCGATATGGGCTATCTATTTTTATCCTCGAGCGCAGATTGGCGGATGCTCTCAATATTTCAGACAGCTATTGCAGCGTCCGGCTAGGAGAATGCACTAGAGCTGTGAGACAAGGGACGCGACGGTGCCAACTGCCGAACAAGGACACGAAATGGCTGGTCTCTATTGTGGAAGAGAAACGCGGGAAGGGTGAAATTGCGCACTATTCCGGTACGTCCATTTCATTGTTTTCCGGTCATTATCTTTATTGGACAATGACTTCGATAGAAATTGTTTTTGTTGCTTACGAAATTGCAGAGAATCTAGTTCAAAATCACTCATTTGTCATTTTCAATTCAATACGCAGGGTCCTAAAGATATAATTTAAATATTTTGGAAAAATAAATGATTATAAAACATACATTAATATTTTAATGTTTTTCGTTTAAACTATATCAAATGTATGCAGCTTAATAGATGTACTTCATGTTGCGATTAATGAATTTCAATCCAGTATTTGTTGTACATTCTAAAATCAAAATTTTGTCATCAATAAATTTTTGATTTGTACAAACAGAGGCATGTCAAACATAACATGGCTTTAATACACCAATATTATAAAATTGATTCCATTACAAACTCGTAGTTGTAATGATATTCATTCATAGTTTCTAGTTCTTTGAGCTATAAATTGAACTATAAATTGAAATTCTTTGAACTCACGAGGGAGTAATGTGATAAATATTCAATAATCTAGATAGAATCCCGAGAACTATGAAAATAAAAAGACGCGATATACCTTAGTTGCAAGTGCTCTCCATTCTCTTATCACCCCAATAATTTCTTTCGTGACCCTATATTTCTTCACGAGCAAGAAACACTGTAATTACAAGGCAAGGCAATAACTGAAAGCCAATAAATTACTCCAAGATCAGGAGCATAAATACTTCATAATTTCCTTGGGTTGGGATATACTGTTCACGTGATCAGAACTAGTCTCACTTGTCCACCCCTGATCCTCTCATAATCTCGGTGAAAATAGCGTTTTTTCTCTCTCGGCAGCACTTAATGAACGGTCGGAGCGAGTCACGGGGTTAAGTAGTCACCGGGCATTACGTGACGACCATTGAAGGGCGGAACGGCCGTGCGAGCGCGAGCCAATGGGCTTCAATTGCGGGTGAATGGCCAAGCAGGAAGCGTGCACGCCGCTATTTTCTCGTGTAATCTCCATCTAATTGTAAATGGGGCATGCATTCAGCACTTTTTTTTTTCTTCGGGCGAGTTCGCTTTGCTTTCTCTCAGCGCCATTGAGAAAGCTTAAAGAAGAGAGCATGGTTTTCTATTGTTATCATTTCTTTGTTTTCAAAGTACTCGGAGAACGTGTAAAATGTTTGCTACAATATTTATTTGTTTCTCTTATTTTTATCAACAATATTTATTTATTTAATATTTAGAATCATACTAAAAGAGAGTAGATATTGGGAGCTGTCCTATACGATAGTGGATCTTAAGTGGTGCATACCCAATAGAAGACCACAATTTTTAAACAGATTTGTGCGACGAATTAACAATTTTGATTGATTTTTGAGAGTTATTTTACTCTTGGGAGTGAATTTAATATGTAAACAAATAAGTAAAAATAGTGTGTTGTCTTTCAAATATGAATATATTAGAGCATTTAAAATTAATCACACCAAACAAATTTATTCACTGAATCATCATATACGATACTCAATTTGCGTAATCAGTCTTTATCACGCCAATCCATGTAAAATTCATCACGCCAATCCGTTTTAGTTATTCGCTAAAGGACAATAAATTGCTGACAAAGAACGGTCGCAGCACTGAAATATTCCTACTCATTTCCACTGATTATCATATTTCGCTGGAAACAGCGATGAGAATAGAATCCCACGAGACTCTGATTACATTTACAGCGCAGCACAGCGCTGATGCAGAGAAACGCTACTTGCATAACCTTGCTTCAGGTGCTTAACTAACTAAAATGATTGACAACCACCCTAGGAGACCTACCACCAACCAAGTTATTAACCAGGCAATTAAGCAACCCAGGGAGGGCTAGAATGTGCACAGACAGATCCAAGCGACGAGTGGAGAGGCCTTTAGCCACGACGCTGCAATACGTCGTCGCCCGCGGAGCCTGCGAGAGAAACCAAAATTAGGAAAAAATAACAAAAAAAGAAAACAAAAGACGAAGAAAATAAACTAAAATTCGCATGCTGTTGTTCTTATTGTACTCGCAGTCCTACCAAATTTATTGCGCGCACTGTCTGGTATGTTTTGTTTAAAGTTAAATAAATACAAAAAATAAATGGAAATGATACTCAAAATATTTTTGTATTAAGTTCATATTTAATACTTGTAGAAATAACATACTATTTCTTACGTTTCTTTTATTTTTAAACAATATTTTATTCAGGGGAATAAAATACCTTTCCAATTGTTCAAAGAATTCAATATCTTTTAATGAATAATAACATTACTGTTCTATGTTTAATGTGAAATAATTTTAACCAAAAAGAAAGTGACAATATTCAAGAAGAAAGTATGTACTACTTCATAGGACAGTAGAACAATATTTGTCTCACTAGGATAAGTGTTGGTTAAAAAAAAAAAACATAGCAATCCAAAGTTGTTTCTTTTTCGATATGTATTTTTCTTTTAAAAAAACATGCAAATAATGGTCCAGCTTCTACTAAATTCAAATTCAGTACAAAAATATTTAGAAAATTGTTCTTAATATAGAACCTACCCCCATTCTTATCATAATAAAACAATGTATTTCATTATAATTCTCTTATCAATTGTACTTATATGTCACGATTACTTTCACGCCGTCACATATTGGGAGAAATAATTGAGGTGGTGAAAGGTATAGTGGTGTGAGACATTTTTGTTCTAATTGTATGTTAAGGTTATTCTTATATTTCCCATAGTACAATATATACAATACAAATATTACTAGGTATATCATAACTCTCTTAATGGACGGTTTTTGTCCTTCGTTACAATTTGAAATAATGTAGTTTATGTATGTAGGTGATATCATTATATGTACTAAATTTGATTTAAAATGTATCATATTCGTTTAACAAGTAAACAATTTTTTAAATTTTATATTTAACTAACATAACTATTCGGCGTCGCTCAGAATAAAAAAACAACAACAACTTAATCGTTATCGGACAATTTGGTATTAAAACACCTCTCAACAGGTCTGGAATTTTTAGCTGATTTTGCCAGGTGTTGTCCGGGTTTCATATATAATATTCTAAATTCATATATTAGTTTTCATGTTTTCGTACTTTCATAATATTAAATTATCACGTTTGTTGTTTTCAAAAACTAAATACCACGAAGAAAACCTATAAAAATACTCAAGAGTTTTCAGTATTGTATGCTGGTAAGTATGTAATTGCGAATGATATTACAATCCATACAATTTACACAGAAACATTTTTAGCATAACGTATAGTTAAGATTCTTTTGTTCCCACACGAACGCTAGGGAAGTAATGCTCGATTCAGTGAGTATACGAAAAACAAAAATTTCCACTCCGATCGAGCCTCCACGCAACTACGAATAAAACTTGCGAATAAGTGAAAAGCAACAATGAATTCTTCCGAATAAAAACCACGAAAGCGTGAAAATGATTCTTCTCCCTATACCCACTATAGAGTAAAATATCACAAAATCCATAATTCTGTTTCTAGATTTTTAAATTAACAATGTTATGGTACAAAAATTAAGTTCGTATCTCAATTAGTTCATTATATATATATATATATAT